>WNWK01002299.1:0-216644 GCA_009830355.1 Cherax destructor
AGATCACTATTTGACATACCCGAGTCCATACTAACCAATGTAAAAATTCTATGCACATAAAGGGCCCCAGAATCTGGAATTCATTACGAGTAAATATTAAGTTAACCTTGTCAGAAAATCAATTCAAGACTCTTCTCAAAATCACCTACTCACCCTATACTAAATACTCATACTGTAACAAACTTTCAAACCCAATGTTATTTTACTTAAGATAATCTCAATTTTATATGTCATCCTCCTTAAAACTTGTTGCAATTTCATATCATCATATTGTCATTTAAAATATTATAGTATGATTATTTTGTTAATTTGAAATAAAATATATAACTAGAAGAAACTCAATAAATTTTTCTAGTATTGTTATTATACTAGTATAGCATCAACATATTGTAACTTGAAATAAAATATACAACTAGATTAAACTCAACCAATTTCTCTTGTATTGTCTTTTAATAGTATGTATAATCATATTGTAATTTAAAATAATACAGAACTAGAATAAACTCAATCAATTTCTCTAGCATTATGTACTTAGTGAATAAGTCTTTAGAATAAACTGCCCTTAATGCCATGGCATGCCAGTGGCTCTCCTTGCATTACAGTTTTATAATTGTAACTACCAATAACAGTGTACACTTGTAACATGCATCGAAAAAAATATTATTATTATTATTATTTACACTATGTATTTATGTGTGACAGAGCCAGCCAGCCAGCCAGCCAGCCAGCCAGCCAGCCAGCCAGCCAGCCAGCCAGCCAGCCACCAGCCCCCCAGCCAGCCAGCCAGCCACCAGCCAGCCAGCCAGCCAGCCAGCCAGCCAGCCAGCACAGCCAGCCAGCCAGCCAAGCCAGCCAGCCACAGCCAGCCAGCCAGCCAGCCAGCCAGCCAGCCAGCCAGCCAGCCAGCCAGCCAGCCAGCCAGCCAGCCAGCCAGCCAGCCAGCCAGCCAGCCAGCCAGCCAGCCAGCCAGCCAGCCAGCCAGCCAGCCAGCCAGCCAGCCAGCCAGCCAGCCAGCCAGCCAGCCAGCCAGCCAGCCAGCCAGCCAGCCAGCCAGCCAGCCAGCCAGCCAGCCAGCCAGCCAGCCAGCCAGCCAGCCAGCCAGCCAGCCAGCCAGCCAGCCAGCCAGCCAGCCAGCCAGCCAGCCAGCCAGCCAGCCAGCCAGCCAGCCAGCCAGCCAGCCAGCCAGCCAGCCAGCCAGCCAGCCAGCCAGCCAGCCAGCCAGCCAGCCAGCCAGCCAGCCAGCCAGCCAGCCAGCCAGCCAGCCAGCCAGCCAGCCAGCCAGCCAGCCAGCCAGCCAGCCAGCCAGCCAGCCAGCCAGCCAGCCAGCCAGCCAGCCAGCCAGCCAGCCAGCCAGCCAGCCAGCCAGCCAGCCAGCCAGCCAGCCAGCCAGCCAGCCAGCCAGCCAGCCAGCCAGCCAGCCAGCCAGCCAAGACCAGCCAGCCAAGCCAGCCAGCCAGCCAGCCAAGCCAGCCAGCCAGCCAGCCAGCCAGCCACCAGCCAGCCAGCCAGCCAGCCAGCCAGCCAGCCAGCCAGCCAGCCAGCCAGCCAGCCAGCCAGCCAGCCAGCCAGCCAGCCAGCCAGCCAGCCAGCCAGCCAGCCAGCCAGCCAGCCAGCCAGCCAGCCAGCCAGCCAGCCAGCCAGCCAGCCAGCCAGCCAGCCAGCCAGCCAGCCAGCCAGCCAGCCAGCCAGCCAGCCAGCCAGCCAGCCAGCCAGCCAGCCAGCCAGCCAGCCAGCCAGCCAGCCAGCCAGCCAGCCAGCCAGCCAGCCAGCCAGCCAGCCAGCCAGCCAGCCAGCCAGCCAGCCAGCCAGCCAGCCAGCCAGCCAGCCAGCCAGCCAGCCAGCCAGCCAGCCAGCCAGCCAGCCAGCCAGCCAGCCAGCCAGCCAGCCAGCCAGCCAGCCAGCCAGCCAGCCAGCCAGCCAGCCAGCCAGCCAGCCAGCCAGCCAGCCAGCCAGCCAGCCAGCCAGCCAGCCAGCCAGCCAGCCAGCCAGCCAGCCAGCCAGCCAGCCAGCCAGCCAGCCAGCCAGCCAGCCAGCCAGCCAGCCAGCCAGCCAGCCAGCCAGCCAGCCAGCCAGCCAGCCAGCCAGCCAGCCAGCCAGCCAGCCAGCCAGCCAGCATGGGGTAGTGATCACCAGGCCTCATAAGAGGGCATGTGTTGATAATTTCGTGGGCACTGGTCTATTGCAGGTGTTGTTCCTTGGTACTTGAATATTATTTGTCTGATGACTGACAAACAAAATTCACCTTATTTGGGTTTGTTGTTGGTCTTCAATTTGTACATGTTATAAGCATTCAGCATGGAAATGTCAAGAAGATGGAAAAAGAGTTTTATGTACCACTTATAACTTTTGCAGACACAATCAGCAAACCCTATCTGCATGTCACATTTGTCCACTAAGCACATATTGAGGTTGTAGTCCATCACAGCTGCAGGTTTTAGAATGGGTTCATTGGTCTCTATTCTGCTTACCAGTGTCTACCATTTCATGTCCGTGAACTGATGTCAACAATGTGACATCACGTTTGTCTTGCCACCGAAATGCCATGATGTCATTGGCAGCAAACACCTGCACTTCACCTCTATGAGTGCCAGCGTCGAACCTAGGCATATGTCTCCACTAGAACTGCTTTCAATAACTTTGAAATCACTGTCATTATCACTTACACTGCTCACGTCAGAGTCCTGTACACGGTTATGGGGCTATAGGACCCAACATGTATTGATGTAATTATGTAATTAACCCTGAAACTGTCCACACGTAGATCTACATTCACTCGCGTAGCTGACCGAATATTTTGAAAATACAAAAATCATTTTTTTTTTTTAAATGAAGAGCACATTTTTATAAACAGGATAGGCTAAAAAAATTTTGGGGGCCAGTACTTACCAAGATATAAGCCCGCCAATTTGGTACTGGATGCTCACCTGATGGCAATATCAAGTCGTGCCGCTTGCAGAAGTAATGCCGATATACAGTGGATATACAGTGGAACCCCGGTTAACGAACACCCCGGAAATCGTGCAATTATGTAAGTATAATATTGTAAGTGCTTGTGGAAGTGTATTTTTGGGGGTCTGAAATAGACTAACCTAAATGACATTTTTTCTTAAGGAAGTAAATTCGTTCAGTAATGGCACTTAAGCAGGCTTCTGCAATGATTTTTTTTCATTAACCGGGGTTCCACTGTACTTTTTTTTCTAGTTTTTATTTTAATTTATATAATTTTTATGTTCTGATAATTACAATTTACAATAGTTCTTGTGATTTCATAGCCAATCTTTGTTCTAACACTAATATTATGTACTGAAATAGTACTCAAATAGTCACAATCACACCAACAGGTCAACAGTTTCACCTTCCTTGGTCATTTACTATTGTCTATAAATATATACGAAGTATTTATAGGTCCCAGCAATGTTTTAGACATCCTGGAGTATATATGAAACTCCTTGAAGAATGGTGTGTTGACAAGTGTCAGATAACTCTTGACAGCCCAGTGACATTTGATAAATGTCAGCAGTGCTGGAGGGAACCCTCCCTTTTTCAATATCTGTCTGTCTGTCTGTCTGTCTATCTGTGTCTGTCTATCTGTCTGTTTGTCTGTATTTGTCTGTCTGTCTATTTGTCTGTGTCTGTCTGTCTATTTGTCTGTGTCTGTCTGTCTATTTGTCTGTGTCTGTCTGTCTATTTGTCTGTGTCTGTCTGTCTATTTGTCTGTGTCTGTCTGTCTATTTGTCTGTGTCTGTCTGTCTATTTGTCTGTGTCTGTCTGTCTATTTGTCTGTGTCTGTCTGTCTATTTGTCTGTGTCTGTCTGTCTATTTGTCTGTGTCTGTCTATTTGTCTGTGTCTGTCTGTCTATTTGTCTGTGTCTGTCTGTCTATTTGTCTGTGTCTGTCTGTCTATCTATCTGTCTGTTTGTCTAGCTCTGCTTATGTCTGTCTAACTCTGCTTATCTGTATTCCTATGTATGTCTTTCCGTCTGCTTGTCTCAGTCTCAGAGTGCGTCTCGTAAGCCAATAGGTATTATACATGATGCAGAAGTGATGATGCGTATTACTTGCCAGGGGTTTCCATGCTTATTATGTATTATATCTACAATCATTGTATAGCACTTTGCCTGGAATTTTTGGGTTATCCTAGGTAATTTACACTATGTATAATAACTGTACTTATGTGTACATGTGAGAGAGAGACAGAGATATAGGACATATAGATATAGATAGATATATAGACAGACAAAGATATAGACAGACAAAGATATGGACAGATAGAGATATGAGCAGAGTTATAGACAGAGAGACAGCCAGGAACAGCCAAAGCCAGCCAGCCTGCCGAATACATAAGAACATAAGAAAGAAGGAACACTGCAGCAGGCCTACTGGCCCATGCAAGGCAGGTCCATGTCACCCCCCCCAACTTAGACCAATGACCCACCTAGTCAGGTCACATCCTCTGAAGGAAGGAGCATGGCATCAGACCTAGTAGCACAAGCTAGTCAGGTCCAACTCACACCCACCCACAGCCACTCATGTATTTATCTGACCTATTTTACTTTCCTCTTATAAGGGAGTGTTAATGCAACATAACATCATTGAATCCCTGGTGTTTGCCACACTATTTGCTCTAGCTGGCATTTAATCGAACTGGTGCTCCCACAAGGTACTAAGTGGTCCCAGATTTTTTTTAATACTGCGCACACTGAGGGCGCAGACCCATTCTCTCATGTCTAGGCGACTCAGGCCTATCACACTAAATTTGAACGAATGTAAAATAAAACATAGATGTATGTTTGGTCAGCTACGTGCGTGAACGTATATCTATGTGTGGACAGTTTAAGGGTTAAGTAACATGAATACCTAATTATATTGAATTGATCACAATTTTGCTCAAAGAGGTTTAGAGGTCAGGCCACCCTTAAGACTTAAAAAGAAGCTGAATTAACCTGATTTTCTCAATATAATAGGTTATAAATACACACATTTAAATAAGTAGTTTATAAAGTTGCATGTCTCATTGTAAGTAAATAAGATGTATTGTGGGTACATGTGTAGAGTGTGCAAGATGACAGTCTTTTGTTTTGTGTGTTTTGAAGAGGGAGAAGTCCTCCCTCTTTCTCTTCCCAAGATGGCTGCTAGGTAGAACTGGTGGTGGAGACTGGGCTTTGTTGATATGTTTCTGGGCAGAATGGTGTGCCAGAAGTAAGGGAGATATGCGTTAAATTGAAGCAGCCAGCATAACCTATGAGTTATAGTGTGTCAAGACACTGAGGGTAGGAGTGATGTGGAGAAAATGGGGTGTTAAGATTGGTAATTGTGGTTTAACCCTTAAACTGTCCACACGTAGATATACGTTCACTCGCGTAGCTGACCGAATATTTTGAAAAAAAAATCATTTTTTAAAAATGAAGAGTGCATTTTTATAAACAGGATAGGCTAAAAAAAAAAGAAATTTGGGCCAGTACTTACCGAGATATAAGCCTGCCAATTTGGTACTGGATGCTCACCTGACGGCAACATCAAGTCCTGCCGCTTGCAGAAGTAATGCTGATATACTTTTTTTTCTAGTTTTTATTTTAATTTATATAATTTTTATGTTCTGATAATTACAATTTACAATAGTTCTTGTGATTTCATAGCCAATCTTTGTTCTAACACTAATATTATGTACTAAATAGTACTCAAATAGTCACAATCCCCAACAGTGAACAATTTACTGCCTTGTCATTACTATTGTCTATAAATATACACAAAGTATTTATAGGTCCCAGCAATGTTTAGACATCCTGGAGTATATGAAACTCCTTGAAGAATGGTGTTATGACAATGGCCAGATAACTACTGATAAGAGTGACAGTGATAAATGAATGTGTGCAGGGAACCCTTGCTTTTTCACTCTGTCTATCTGTCTGTCTCTCTATCTATCTGTCTGTCTACCTATCTGTCTGTCTATCTGTCTGTCTATATGTCTGTCTATCTATCTATCTATATGTCTATCTATCTGTCTGTCTATCTGTCTGTATCTGTCTGTCTATCTGTCTGTATCTGTCTGTCTATCTGTCTGTATCTGTCTGTCTATCTGTCTGTCTATCTGTCTGTCTATCTGTCTGTCTATCTGTCTGTCTATCTGTCTAGGTCTGCTTATCTGTCTTTCTGTCTGCCTGTGTGCCTGGAGTATATGAAACTCCTTGAAGAATGGTGTGTTGACAAAGGTCAGATAAATCTTGACAGCCCAGTGACATTTGATAAATGTCAGCAGTGCTGGAGGGAACCCTCCCTTTTTCAATATCTGTCTGTCTTTCTATCTGTCTATCTGTCTGTCTGTCTGTCTGTCTGTCTGTCTATCTGTCTGTCTGTATATCTGTCTGTCTGTCTATCTGTCTGTCTGTATCTCTCTGTCTGTATCTGTCTGTCTATCTATCTGTCTGTTTGTCTAGCTCTGCTTATGTCTGTCTAACTCTGCTTATCTGTCTGCCTGTGTATGTCTTTCCATCTGCTTGTCTCAGTCTCAGAGTGCGTCTCGTAAGCCAACAGGTATTATACACGATGCAGATGCAGAAGTGACGATGCGTATTACTTGCCAGGGGTTTCCATGCTTATTATGTATTATATCTACAAGCATTGTATAGCATTTTGCCTGGAATTTTTGGGTTATCCTAGGTAATTTACACTATGTATAATAACTGTACTTATGTGTACATGTGAGAGAGAGACAGAGATATAGGACATATAGATATAGATAGATATATAGACAGACAAAGATATAGACAGACAAATATATAGACAGATAAAGATATAGACAAAGATATAGACAGACAAAGATATAGACAGACAAAGATATAGACAGACAAAGATATAGACAGACAAAGATATGAGACAAGATATGGACGATATATGACAGATAGAGAGTCAGCCAAAGCCAGCCAGCCGAATACATAAGAACATAAGAAAGAAGGAACACTGCAGCAGGCCTACTGGCCCATGCAAGGCAGGTCCATGTCACCCCCCAACTTAGACCAATGACCCACCTAGTCAGGTCACATCCTCTGAAGGAAGGAGCATGGCATCAGACATAGTAGCACAAGCTTGTCAGGTCAACTCACACCCACCCACAGCCACTCATGTATTTATCTAACCTATTTTACTTTCCTCTTATAAGGGAGTGTTAATGTGACATAACATCATTGAATCCCTGGTGTTTGCCACACTATTTGCTCTAGCTGGCACTCAATCGAACTGGTGCTCCCACAAGGTACTAAGTGGTCCCCGATTGTTTTAATACTGCGCACACTGAGGGCGCAGACCCATTCTCTCATGTCTAGGCGACACAGGCCTATCGCACTAAATTTGAACAAATGTAAAATAAAACGTAGATGTACGTTCGGTCAGCTACGCGCGTGAACGTATATATACATGTGGACAGTTTAAGGGTTAAATAACCCATGAAGAGGGTTGGTTAATTTTTTTTTTTCAGAAGCAGCAGAGAATCATGAATGTAAGTATCCCCCCTAGACTATAAGACTTTTAATACCCTATGCTAGAACATGTAGTGAGAACCTTGATGATAAAGTAAGGGAAAATAACACAACAACAGTGAAATAGTTTCTTCTTTCGTCCTGGTACAGGTGAATGTGAACGAGATGGCCCAGCACCAGATGTGGAAGGCTGTGGGTCATCTGGGTTTGCATCACTAATTATGTTATCCTGGGCACTGCTTTCAGTCACACCCTTTTGAAAACCATGGAATTCACTTTCACTGGCACTTCCATCACTGTTTGAACTATCACTTGGGAAGAGAAGGCCTCCAATTCACCGGGAAGTGAGGTGCTTCTTACCGCGAGGCATGGTGAACAATGACTACAAACATGGCGCTCCCACAATGCACCACTGAGTCCCCAATTTTTTTCATACTGTGCACACCCACCACGCAGACCCATTCTCTCACATGTAGGCCTACCAGCTTTCTCCCGCTTCATTTGAAGCCGCTAGAATTTAGGCGTATAGATACATCCGGAACAGTGGCTCGTAAGACGTATATATACAACAGAAACAGTCAAAGGGTTAAGGAGTTGGGATGCATTGGGGAGATCATTGATGTAGATGAGAAAGAGGAGTGAGCCTAGGACACTACCCTGGGTTACTCCTACAGCTACAGGCTGAATAGCGGAGTTGACTACATTTGCATATACATACTGGTGTCTGTCATTAAGATTAGATTTTAGGCAATCAAGGGAATGTCCTCTGATGCCATAATGATTTAGTTTTATGTGGAGGAGATTGTGGTCCCTGTATCAAATGCTTTTCGTAGGTCAGTGAATAGCCCCAGAGGATATTCATTTTTATCGAGAGCTGTATATGTTAGTTCAAGCATTTGTATAATGGCATCATTCGTACTTTTTTTGGTCTAAACTCAAACTGGCAGGGGTTAAGTATGTTGTTGGATATAAGGTAGGAATAAGGTCGTTTGTGTATTATTTTTTTCGAATATTTTGGAAAGTACGGGCAAGGTTGATATGGGTCTATAGTTGTTCAAGTCAGTTGGATTACCTTCTTTGAGGATCAGGGTAACCCTTACTGTCTTGAATATAGATGGGAAGGTTGAGGATGCTGCAGATTTCTTAAACATTGTTGCAGTAATGGTTGACAGCACATGTACAGCAGTGAAAAGTCTTTATAAGGATAGTGAGGCTCAGGTTAGAGTATGTAGGCCTTAGACAGGGATGTGTGATGTCACCATGGCTTTTCAATATATTTATAGATGGAGTTTTAAGAGAAGTGAATGCTCGGGTGTTGGCAAGAGGTGTGGGGTTAAAAGATAAAGAATCTAACAAAGTGGGAGTTGTCACAGTTGCGCTTTGCTGATAACACTGTGCTTTTGGGAGATTCTGAAGAGAAGTTGCAGAAGTTGATGAGTTTGTAGGGTATACAAAAGAAGGAAATTAAAAGTGAATAGTATAGGAAAGAGTAAGGTGATGAGGATAACAAAAAAATTAGGTAACGGAAGATTGGATATCAGATTGGAGGGAGGGAGTATGGAAGAAGTGAATGTAATCAGATGTACAATGGACCCTCGGTTTTCGTTGAAAATTCGTTCCAGAATGCTGTTTGAGTGCCATTACTGAACGAATTTGTTCCCATAAGGACAAATGTAAATTAGATTAGTCGTTCAGAACCCCAAAAATACACTTACAAAAGCTCTTACAAAAATACATTTACATAATTGTTTGAGTTTGGAGGTGAACGAAAACCGAGGGTTGACTGTATTTGGGAGTGGACGTGTCATTAGATGGGTCTATGAAAGATGAGGTAAATCATAGAATTGACTAGGGGAAAAAGGTGAGTGGTGCACTAAGGAGCTTGTGGAGACAGAACTTTATCCATGAAAGCAAAGAGGGGAATGTATGGGAGTATAGTTATACCAATGCTCTTATATGGTTGTGAAGCATTGGTGGTGAATGTTACAACAAGGAGAAGGCTGGAGGCAGTGGAGATGTCGTGTCTGAGATTAATGTGTGGTGTGAATATAATGCAGAGAATCCGTAGTTTAAGTCAAATTGGTTAATTTTATTAACCCTTTCATTGTCGGTCCCATTGTGTCATGGCTTAGAAGCCGCTGTCAGTGCAGTAGTATGACGCCATGAGCTCAATTCACTCAGATAAGCTGTGACCGGTAAATTTGGGCTTAGATATGAAAGAATAGGTCTGTGTGGTAAGTGTGCACCAAATAAAAAAAAATCCTGCAGCACATAGTGCATAATGAGAAAAAACTGTGACCGTGTTTTTGGCATAAAACAATGAATTTGCGATGTATTTTTGTATGGTTTTTATGGTTGTATTCTCATTTTTTTTATCTCATTTTATAGAATGGAAGTTACATTACAGAAAATGTAGAGATGATTTTGAGTTTCAGGACGGAAATTACCTTGAAATTGAGCTCAAATAGCGGAGATGTTCGATTTTGAAGATGTTCAAGAATAAACAGATCACGTCACGCATCCAGTGTGTGTCCAACTGGCTGGTCTAATACGTGGTCTAAATGGGTTGACATTATTTATACAATTACGTATTATAATAATGCAGTAATCTGCATAACAGTAAATCTTCTAATTTTTGTGTGAATAAAAATTCAGAATGGAAGGCAAGTGTAATATAAGAGGGCCTGAAAATGTAACTAATGACCAGAAAAAAAATTATTTTTAGTGCCAGGAATGTCTGCATTGTTTAATTTGGACACTATTTTGAAACTGGCATCTCTTGAAATTTGTGTGAAATTAGCCAAATTACTGAATTCAGATCACTTTATTGGGTAGTTGAAATAGGTAAATGGGCAGTTTCTTGTACTCAGTTGATAGAATGTAAAGGAATACTAGCAAAATAGTTATGAGTTTGGTCAACCGGAGAAATGGAATTGATGAAAATAGGGTGTAAAGTGGGTGAAATCGCCGATGTGTAAATATTGCATAGATGCTAACTTTCCAAGAGCATAATTCCGTAAGTTTTCCAACAAATTTTGTACTTTTGATTTCATTAACCCTCAAAAAAAGATTCTCTATCATTTTTAAAATTTTCAACACTGGGAGCAAGTTTGCGAGCAGCAGGAGTCGCAACAATGAAAGGATTAGCCAACATGTACAGATTTATGAGGTATTTTAACCCTTTGACTGTTTTGGTCGTTATATATGTCTTACGAGCCACTGTTTCGGACGTATATATACTCAAAAATTCTAGTGGCTTCAAATCAAGCGGGAGAAAGCTGGTAGGCCCACATATGAGAGAATGGATCTGTGTGGTCAGTGTGCACTGTATAAAAAAAATCCTGCAGCACACAGTGCATAATGAGAAAAAAAAAAACTCCGACCGTGTTTTTGGATTAAAACGCCGAATTCGAGGTGTATTTTCGTATAGTATTTATGGTTGTATTCTCTTTTTCGTGGTCTCATTTGATAGAATGGAAAACATATTACAGAAATAGAGATGATTTTGATTAGTTTCATGATGAAAATGATCTTGAAATTGAGCTCAAAGTAGCAGAAATGTTCGATATTTGCCAATGTTCAAGAGTACACAAATCACGCCATTCGTTCAATACACATCAACTGGTGAGTCTAATATTCTTACACAAGTGCACTGATGTTATTTATACCATTTTTACAATAATACAGTAGTCTGCATAACAGCAAATCTTCTATTTTTTGTGAATAAAAAATCAAAATAGAAAGCAAGAGTAATATAAGAGGGCCTAAAGATGTGACTAATGAACAGAGAAAATCTTATTTTAGTGCCAGGAATGTCTTCATTGTTTATTCTGGACCTTATTTTGAAATTGACATCTTTTTTATTTTGCATGAAATTGGCCAAATTGCCAATTTCTGACTACTTTATTGGGTAGTTGAAATTGGTAAATTGTTGGTTTCTTGTACTCAATCGATAGAACAAATGGAATTCTAAAGAAATAGTATGAGTTTGGTCGACTGTAACAATGGAATTGGCCGAAAATAGGGCTCAAAGTCGGCAAAATCGCTGATGCGTATATATCGCTGACATCGCTAACTTCACGAGAGTGTAATTCCATACGTTTTCCATCAAATTTAGTACTTTTGGTGTCATTACCATTTGGAAAAGATTCTCTATCATTTGATAAGAAAAAATAATTTATTTTTCCAAAAATTCTTCATATAGCCGCTGTCCATCAACATCAGAGCTGTATAATTTGCCATAATTCTTCTTTAGGTCATTACTGTCAGTGCCGTAACAGTCCCTCGACATTAAGAAGGAACCCAAACTTGGCATCAGTGTCGTGCAAATGAGCCAGGCCTTCATCCGCTTCTCTGTGAAGATGGTCAGGTATTCCCTTCATGACTCTTTCCCTTTCTTCCTTGGCTGTTAACCTAGCGTCTCTTGAGTTCTCATCAGCCATTCATTTCTTTCATCTCTGATGTCTCTCAACTTCAATATTCCATTCTTGACAGAGACTGAATCCTTCTTCAAGTGACTCACTGACCAACATTTCTCTTTCATCATTAAAATGATTTGGGAGGGATTTCAAATCCAGAGCAGCATCATGGAAGTTCATGCTAGGATCATGCAGCCTCTTTTGAATACAGTCAGTGCAAATGAGTATGTACTTTATTCCTAGCAAAGCCAGAAAATCTTAACAACATGCTGTTATACAGCTACCTTGTGTCACTTCTTGTTTCACTGGTCTCATTTTCATTGTCTGTCATGTCCTGGAGAACTTGAAGTATCTCCTTAGGGTACTTGTTGATGGGCTTCACTACTCCTGTGCTTGTTGATGGCTTCACTACTCCTGTACTTGTTGATGGCTTCACTACTCCTGTACTTGCACTCCACCTGGTTTTGGTCTCCAACTTAACCACAGGCACAGTGTTCTTGAGCTTTTTCCAGTGCTGTGTTGAACGAGAGAAGAACATGTGGAGTTTCAATGGTTCAAAAAAATGTGACCACCATTGTATCTTGTTTGGCAACATGTACACCCACCAAGTTGAGTGAGTAAATGTCTAGCTGTTTCAAGATGTCTTCAACCAAGTTCTCAGCATCCTTCTGGCATATCTGGATAAAACTAAGGAAGGACTGTTTTCCTCTCTGAATTAACTTCCACATCACTGCTTCTGACATCTGCTTATGATTTACATGATCAGAAGTCGAGTTGAACATGAGACCATAGTACTTGACTATACAAAAGCTTCTCAATAAACTCTGGCAAACAGTGGATGCCATCATGTGGATGACGCTGTTCTGGACACCCAGTGAAAGGTAAGATGTGGATCCAGGATGACTTTCCACATGAGTGAGGTGTTCTTTCATGACAGGGTCAAAGATGACAGAGAACCTTTACTGCACATAAAAGTTCCGTCAAACACCTTAACTACTGGGAATGCTTGGAAGCACTTGACTTGTACTCACTGGAACACAGGTAAGAGAGATATATCACAATCTACACTTGGAAAATCCTAGAAGGAATGGCCCCTAATCTGCACACAGAAATCACTCTCTACTAAAGTAAAAGATTGGGAAGGTGGTGCAAAATACCCCCAATGAAATGTAGGGGTGCCATTGGAACACTAAGAGAAAACACATTAAGTGTCTGGGGCCCACCTATTGCCTCCCACCAGGCATAATGAGAATTACCAATAAACCCTTGGCTGCCTTCAAGAGGGAGCTAGACAGATACTTAACCCTTTGACTGTTTCGGTCGTATATATACGTCTTATGAGCCACTGTTTTGGACGTATCTATACGCCAAAATTCTAGCGGCCTCAAATCAAGTGGGAGAAAGCTGGTAGGCCCACATGTGAGAGAATGGGTATGTGTGGTCAGTGTGCGCAGTATAAAAAAAAATCGGGCAGCCAGTGGTTCATTGTGGGAAAGCCATTTCAGTAGTCCATGTTCAGCATGCCTAGCGGTAAGAAATACCTGACTCCCTGGCGAATCTGGGACTCTTCTCTTCCCCAGTGATAGCTCTAACACAGATGGAAGTGTCTCTGAAGATGAATTTCATGGTTTTGAGGAGTTTGTGACTGAAAGCAATGCCCAGGATCCCAGAAGGAAGGAAGGAAGGAAGAAAGAAAGTAAGGAAGGAAGGAAGGAAGAGATGAGAGGAAGGAAGGAAGGAAAGAAGAGATGAGAGGAAGGAAGGAAGGAAAGAAGAAGGAAGGAAGGAAAGAAGAAGGAAGGAAGGAGGAAAGGAAGGAAAGAAGAAGGAAGGAAGGAGGAAAGGAAGGACAGAAGGAAAGAAGAAAGGAAGAAAGAAAGAAAGGAAGGAGAGATGAGAGGAAGGAAAGAACAAAAGAAGTAAGAAAGGAAGGAAGAAAAAAAGGACGGAATGAAGGAAGAAAGGAAGGCAGGAAGGAAGAGATGAGAGGAAGGAAGGAAATAAGCAAGAAAGAAAGGAAGGAAGGAGGTTGTGGGGAAGAAGACATGGGTCCCCTTTTGTGTTGACAGGTTGACAGCAGTGAGAGTGGTGAGTAATGGTATAATATGTCATTTTGACAGCTGCCTTACCCTGACTCAGCAAATTTAGATGTCCACACACACACACACACAGCTTCAAGTGCTAAGGGAAGTTGATGGAAAGTGTCCAGTCATTATATATGTGTATATATATTATAGAACAATAGTAATAAAAAAAATTTTGCATTGTTGGTTTGTGTAAACAAGTTCTGTAAACAATATAATGATAATAATGTTTGTGCAGTTATTGTGTTGCATACAACGAGTGTATATATGTACACAGCACCTTACTTTGGTCTCACAGGCCACATAAGTTACAGTGGACCCTCGGTTAGCGGCCATAATCCATTCCAGGAGCTAGGCCTTTAACCGAAATGGCCTTTAAATGAATTAATATTCCCCATAAGAATTAATGTAAATAAAATTAATCCGTTCCAGACAAAAATATTCACCAATAAATAATTTTTTTAACAATTAAATCAGTATTACATACCTTTATTGAAGACTAATGCTGGCTTCTGGAAGATGGGGAGGAGGAAATAGGGAGGAGTTACTAGTTGGAAGGGGAATCACCCTCTAAAAGGACTTCAGATGACAAGTCCCTCTCTGGGGTCACTTCCCTTCTTTTTCTTTTAATGCCACTAGGACCAGCTTGAGAGTCATTAGATCCCTGCCTAGTGAAATAACTGTCCAGAGTGCTCTGTTTCTGGTGCCTCTTTAACATTTCCCTGAAGTGGGACAAGGTTTTCTCACTAAACATGTTGCAGATATGGCTTGTTTCAGCTTGGTCAGGATGGTGTTTTTCAACAAATGTCTGCACCTTAGTCCACATAGAACAAATTTCCTTAATCTCTGCAGAAGGCACCTCCTTCTCTTCCTTTTCCTCCTCCCTTTCTGAAGCAATAACCTCAGCTGTGGTCTGTTGCTGTTTCAGATGAAGATCTTGCAGCTCTTCAGTGGTTAGCTCTACCCTGTGGGCCTCCACCAACTCTTCCACATCCTCACCACTCACTTCCAACCCCAGGCTGTTCCCCAATGTCACAATATCTTCCACAACAGGCACAGCTGCAAATCCTTCAAAATCCCTCTGTTGGACACAATCCAGCCACAGTGGTCTCCAAGCAGAGTTCAAAGTCCTGGTAGTCACTTCCTCCCAAGCCTTACCTATAAGGCCTATACAGTTGTAGATATTGAAGTGATTCTTCCAGAACTCTCTAAGGGTCAATAGAGTGTCAGAGGTCATTTCAAAGCACTTCTGAAACACTGCTTTGGTGTACAGTTTCTTGAAGTTAGAAATGACATGCTGGTCCATGGGCTGGAGAAGAGGAGTGGTGTTAGGAGGCAAGAACTTCACTTTTATAAATTTGAAGTCCCTAGACATTTGGTCTTGCAAGTCTGGAGGATGTGCAGGAGCATTGTCTAGTACCAGGAGGCACTTGAGTCCCAAATTGTTATCCTGAAGGTATTTTTTCACACTTGGGCCAAACACATCATTAACCCAATCTTTGAAAATTGACCTTGTGACCCATGCATTTTGATATGATTTCCACATCACACACAATCTTTTCTTGTGAACATTGTGTTTCTTGAACACACTGGGAGTTTCAGAGTGATACACAAGTAAAGGCTTCACTTTGAAATCCCCACTTGCATTGCCACACAACATGAGAGTTAGCCTGTCTTTCATAGGCTTGTGTCCTGGCAGTCTTTTTTCCTCCTGCGTGATGTAGGTCCTCCTTGTCATTTTCTTCCAAAAGAGGCCTGTTTCGTCACAGTTAAACACTTGTTGGGGGTTTCAGATTTTCACTCTTTATGTAGTCCTGAAATTCCTGCACAAACTTTTCAGCAGAATGTTTGTCTGAACTTGCAGCCTCACCATGCCTTACAACACTGTGTATGCCACTACGCTTCTTATATCTCTCAAACCAGCCTTTGCTGGCCCTAAATTCACTACCAGCAGCACTTGTTCCAGGAGTTTTCTTCACAAGATCTTCATGCAAACGCCTTGCCTTCTCACAAATAACAGACTCCACTACGCTGTCTCCCACTATTTATTTTTCTTTAATCCACAATAATAATAACTTTTCCATTTGTTCCATTATTGGTGACCTTTGTTTCGTAAGCACATTTACTCCTTTGGCAACATCAGCCTTCTTGATCTGTTCTTTCTTTGACAGGATGGTTGTAATTGTTGATTTGTTTTTCCCAAACATCCTGGCAAGTTCCAGCACCCGCATACCACTCTCATATTTCTCAATCACTTCTCTCTTAAATTCCATGGTATTTCTCACTCTCTTTGCCACAGGAACTTTACTAGGAACTTTCTTGGGAGCCATGGTTACTTATTTCATAGTTGCACTGGCAAAAAACAATGGAAAACAAGCAAAATGTTTGTAGGAATGAGCAGAAGCTTCCTCACGTACCGAGAGACACAAACAAACTGAAGTGCAAGCGTCCCCAGCCGGCGGGTTGACGCGTCTAATATGGCTGCTAACCGGAATAACGGCCACTAACCAGGAGCCGTAAAACCGGCGCTAACCGAGTTGGCCGCTAACCGAGTTGGCCACTAACAGGAACGGCCGCTAACCGAAGGTTCACTGTACTTGGAAAAAAAAAATATTGGAAAATACAAGAAACCTTCGAATGGGAGTAAATATAAGTGTACCAGTGAGCGGCATGCACCGCTGTTGCCATACGCGGCTCATTTTCTGCCAATTTTACACCTCCATATCTCAGTAAATATTGATCGCAAAAAAAAAAAATTTAGGATGAAAACAATCAGAAAAATAATCTTAACATTTTGATAAGAAAAAATAATTTGTTTTTTTTCGAATATTTTGCGACAACAGGAGAGCACTCAGGATTGGGGCTTGCGACAGTCAAAGGGTTAAAGTTGGTGCTGGATCAGCTAGGCCGTTGTTCGTATGTTGGACTACGTGAGGCCTGCAGAAACAGCCTGGTTGATCAGGCCCTGATTCACCGGGAGGCTCGGTCATGGACCAGGCTGTGGGGGTGTTGATCCCTGGAATACCCTCCAAGTAGGTGGGCAGGTAGTTTCAGTAAGCCAAGGAAATTTCCCACATGGAGTCATCATCCAGCTAAATTGACTCCCTGTGACCTCATAAAGCCAGGTTCTGGAGTTTACCTGGAGAGAGTTCTGGGGGTCAACGCTCCTGCAGCCCAGTCTGTGACCAGGCCTCCATTCTGAGTTGCAAGAAATTTTGTGCAGTAAAGGATTCTTGTCAAGATTTAACGCCACTTCTGGTTTTCCTTCTCAATCTGTGATTGAAGTTCCGTGTCAATAACTTCTCTGTTTTCAGCATTTCTTTCTACTGTGTGAAGCACTCCCTATGATTCTTAGCATTTCCATGAAGTGAAACAATAATCCTTTCATGTGCTTTCCACTGGTTGAATCCACTTTCCTGTTCTAGTGAAAATTGATGGTCTGACCAGGAATAGAGAAGACAAAAGATACAAAATGCAGACTTTTAAAAGCAGAATAGACCAGCCATGAGTGAGTCACTTCCTCACCACGACCATTTATCATTTTTCTCTTGAACCAAGTTTTGTTCATTGACTGGTTATTTGTTGGTAGGAAAGGTCCCTCACTGTTATAGAAATACTTCAGACCCAGCTTTATTTCTGTCCTAAATGTGTCAGGCAGAATTGCTTGTCTAGTATTTTAGTTGAACTTCAGAAGTCCAGTGTCATGCTGTTCAATCACTTATTGTATGACAGTTCATGGCTCTTCACACCATCCAGTTCACTAGGTTCAGCATCATCAGGTTCAATCAAGATTCCTTATTGAGTACTATTGTCATGTTGATTATTATAAGTTTACAATGTACTGCAGTGTTAAACTTACTGTTACAGTGTTGGTAACATGTACTGCAGTGTTAACCTTGCTGTTACAGTGTTGGTAACATGTACTGCAGTGTTAACCTTGCTGTTACAGTGTTGGTAACATGTACTGCAGTGTTAACCTTGCTGTTACAGTGTTGGTAACATGTACTGCAGTGTTAACCTTGCTCATACAGTGTTGGTAACATGTACTACAGTATTAACCTGCTCTTACTGTGTTGGTAACATCATGTACTACAGTATTAACCTTGCTCTTACAGTGTTGGTAACATCATGTACTACAATATTAACCTTGCTCTTACAGTGTTGGTAACATTATGTACTACAGTATATTAACTTTGCTCTTACATGTAAGTGTTGGTAACATCATGTACTGCAGTGTTAACCTTGCTGTTACAGTGTTGGTAACATCATGTACTGCAGTGTTAACCTTGCTCTTACTGTGTTGGTAACATGTACTACAGTATTAACCTGCTCTTACTGTGTTGGTAACATCATGTACTACAGTATTAACCTTGCTCTTACAGTGTTGGTAACATCATGTACTACAGTATTAACCTTGCTCTTACAGTGTTGGTAACATTATGTACTACAGTATATTAACTTTGCTCTTACATGTAAGTGTTGGTAACATCATGTACTGCAGTGTTAACCTTGCTGTTACAGTGTTGGTAACATCATGTACTGCAGTGTTAACCTTGCTCTTACTGTGTTGGTAACATCATGTACTACAGTATTAACCTTGCTCTTACAGTGTTGGTAACATCATGTACTGCAGTGTTAACCTTGCTGTTACGAGGCTCAGTGGAAGCATCATTCGCTGGTCTCGCTCTGGCTTACTCAGCACAACTCAGCGGTATCTTCCAGTACACTGTAAGACTCAGCTCAGAAACTGAAGCAAGATTCACATCAGTTCAGAGGATAATGAACTATTCAAAAGTAAGTGTAAATATCAGTACATACTTATATTGTTCCTAATATAACTCATCTTCATGTCAACACTGATATTTTGAGGGTTTGTTTACTCTCATTAAAATGGACTAATAGACGGAGTCTCCAGGTGTCCATCAAATCATAATAATGTTAAAGAATAATAACAGAAAAAGTAATAAAGTGTACACCTAGTACTCAAGTGTACACCTAGTACTCTAGTGTACACCTAGTACTCTAGTGTACACCTAGTACTCTAGTGTACACCTAGTATAACAGAAAAAGTACTCAAGTGTACACCTAGTACTCTAGTGTACACCTAGTACTCTAGTGTACACCTAGTACTCTAGTGTACACCTAGTACTCTAGTGTACACCTAGTACTCTAGTGTACACCTAGTACTCTAGTGTACACCTAGTACTCTAGTGTACACCTAGTACTCTAGTGTACTCCTATTACAGTAGTGTAGACCTAGTACTCTAGTGTACACCTAGTACTCTAGTGTACTCCTAGTACTCTAGTGTACTCCTAGTACAGTTGTGTACACCTAGTACTCTAGTGTACTAGTACAGTTGTGTACACCTAGTACTCTAGTGTACTCCTAGTACAGTAGTATACACCTACTCTAGTGTGCTAGTACAGTTGCATATATCTGTCTTGGATGACAGTGCCCCTTAGGGTGCTAGTGTTGTCCTGGAGGACAGTGCTCCTGAGGGTGCTAGTGTTGTTCTGGAGGACAGTGCTCCTGAGGGTGCTAGTGTTGTCCTGTAGGACAGTGCTCCTGAGGGTGCTAGTGTTGTCCTGGAGGACTGCTCTTGAGGGTGCTAGTGTTGTCCTGGAGGACAGTGCTCCTGAGGGTGCTAGTGTTGTCTTGGAGGACAGTGCTCCTGAGGGTGCTAGTGTTGTCCTGGAGGATAGTGCTCCTGAGGGTGCTAGTGTTGTCCTGGAGGATAGTGCTCCTGAGGGTGCTAGTGTTGTCCTGGAGGACAGTGAACGAAAAGAAGACACTGGCCCTGGTGATGAAACAAGTAAAGACAATGCTATTCAATTCACAGAGGTACAAAATAGTGATACTGCTGGAGATGGAACAAAAGGGGATGATGCCTCAGGGAATAATGTCAACACATTACCAACAAAACCTGGTGGAAGCACTGATGTCCATACAGGGGGGATAGATAGGGAGGAAACAGAAAACAATGCACCAGCAACGAACGCAGCTACCTGGAGTCTACCTGGAGAGAATTCCAGGGCTCAATGCCCCCGCGGCCCGGTCCGTGACCAGGCCTCCTGTTGGACCAGAGCCTGATCAACCAGGCTGTTACTGCTGGCCGCACGCAGTCCAACGTACGAACCACAGCCCGGCTGGTCAGGTACCGACTTTAGGTGCCTGTCCAGTGCCTGCTTGAAGACAGCCAGGGGTTTGTTGGTAATCCCCCTGATGTATGCTGGGAGGCAGTTGAACAATCTTGGGCCCCTGACACTTATTGTGTTGTCCCTCAACGTGCTAGTGGCACCCCTGCTCTTCATTGGGGGGATGTTACATCGCCTGCCGAGTCTTTTGCTTTCGTAGGGAGTGATTTTTATATGCAAGTTTGGTACTAAGCCCTCGAGAATTTTCCATGTGTATATAATAATGTATCTCTCCCGCCTGCGTTCTAGAGAGTACAGGTTTAGGAACTTCAAGCGTTCCCAGTAGTTGAGGTGGTTTATCGCACTTATGCGTGCGGTGAAGGTTCTCTGCACATTTTCAAGGTCAGCAATTTCACCCGCCTTGAAAGGTGCAGTTAGTGTGCAGCAATATTCTAGCCTAGATAGAACAAGTGATCTGTAAAGTGTCAACATGGGCTTGGCATCCCTGCTTTTGAAGGTTCTCATTATCCATCCTGTCATTTTTCGAGCAGATGCAATTGCTACTTTGTTATGGTCCTTGAAGGTGAGATCCTCTGACATGATCACTCCCAGGTCTTTGACATTAGTTTTTCTCTCTATTGTGTGGTTGGAATTAGTTTTGTACTCCGAAGAGATTTTAATTTCTTCACGTTTTCCGTATCTGAGTAATTGAAATTTCTCATCATTGAACTTCATATTGTTTTCTGCAGCCCATTTAAAGATTTGGTTTATGTCTGCTTGGAGTCTAGCCGTGTCTTCAACGGTGGACACTGTCATACAGATTCAGGTGTCATCTGCAAAGGAAGACACAGCACTGTGGCTTATATCCCTGTCAATATCTGATATGAGGATGAGGAATAGGATGGGAGCAAGTACTGTGCCTTGTGGAACAGAGCTTTTCACAGTAGCTGCTTCAGACTTTACTCTGTTGACTACTACTCTTTGTGTTCTACATGTTAGGAAATTATAGATCCATCTACCAACTTTTCCTGTTATTCCTTTATCACGCATTTTGTGTGCTATTACACCATGGTCACACTTGTCAAAGGCTTTTGCAAAATCTGTGTATATAACATCTGCATTCTGTTTATCTTCTAGAGCATCCAGGACCTTGTCGTAGTGGTCCAGTAGTTGGGACAGACAGGAGCGGCCTGCTCTAAACCCATGCTGTCCTGGGTTGTGCAATTGATGGGTATCAAGATGGGTGGCGATCTTGCTTCTTAGAACCCTTTCAAAGATTTTTATGATATGGGACGTTAGCGCAATTGGTCTGTAGTTCTTTGCTATTGCTTTACTGCCCCCTTTGTCAAGCGGGGCTATGACTGTTGTTTTTAGTAGCTGCGGGACGATCCCAGTGTCCATGCTTCCTCTCCATAAGATGTTAAAAGCATGTGATAGGGGCTTCTTGCAGTTCTTTATGAACACGGAGTTCCATGAGTCTGTCCTGGAGCAGAGTGCATGGGCATGTCATTTATTGCCTTTTCGAAGTCATTTGGCATCGTGGTGATGTCAGAAAGGCATGCGTCTGTTAAATTCTGTGGCCCTCTCATAAAAAATTAATTTAGGTTTTCGATTTTCAGTCTGGTTAGTGACTCGCTAAAAACTGAGTCATACTGGGTCTTAAGTAACTCACTCATTTCCTTGCTGTCATCTGTGTAGGACCCATCCGGTTTAAGTAGGGGCCCAATACTAGTTGTTGTTCTCGACTTTGATTTTGCATAGGAAAAGAAATACTTTGGGTTTCTTTCAATTTCATTTATGGCTTTTTGTTCTTCCCGTGTCTCTTGATTCCTGTAAGATTCCTTTAGTTTTAATTCAATGCTTGCTATTTCTCTGACTAGTGTCTCCCTACGTATTTCAGAGATATTGGCCTCCTGTAGCTGCTCCGTTATTCTTTGCCTTCGCCTGTATAGGGAGCGCCTCTCTCTTTCTAGTTTGCATCTTCTCCTCCTTTTCCTTAAGGGAATTTGCCTTGAGCAAACCTCGAGTACCACAGAGTTAATTTGTTCTAGACATAGGTTGGGATCCGTGATGCTTAGGCAATCTTCCCAGTTTATATCATTTAGGACTTGGTTTACTTGGTCCCACCTTATGTTTTTGTTATTGAAGTTGAATTTGGAGAAAGCTCCCTCGCGGCTGATCACATTTTGTTGATCTCCCTCTCCCCGCATGCATGTCTGGACCTCTATTATGTTGTGATCTGAGTATATTGTTTTTGATATGATGACATTTCGTATCAGATCATCATTGTTGGTGAAGATGAGGTCCAGCGTATTCTCTAATCTTGTGGGCTCCACTATTTGCTGGTTTAAGGTGAATTTGTTGCAGAGATTTAAAAGTTCATGCATGTGTGAATTTTCATCTGAGCTGCCTCCTGGTGTTATCTCTGCTACCACATTGTTTGCAATGTTCCTCCATTTTAGGTGCCTGAGGTTGAAATACCCCAGTAGCAAGATGTTGGGGGCAGGAGCTGGAAGATTTTCCAGACAGTGGTCAATTTTCAGAAGCTGTTCCTGGAATTGTTGGGACGTTGCATCCGGGGGCTTGTAGACAACCACGATGACTAGGTTTTGATTCTCGACCTTTATTGCTAGTACTTCAACTACATCATTTGAGGCATTTAGTAGTTCTGAACATATAAGTGACTCTGTGATATACAGGCCAACCCCCCCCCCTTTTTGCAAACAGAATTACAATCTATGCAAATTCTATGCCTTGGGTTTCTTACCTTCCTAGTGGATAAATGAGCTTACAGATGTACAATACAAATGTAAGATATAGAGAGAGAGTAGAGCAGGCATACCTGCCCTGCCTATGATGTGATCAACCCACATTTTGTTTGATCTTTGCTGTGTAGTGCACCTGTTCATTTCATTTGAATTAAGAGATATTTTATAAGCAATGAAACTGTTTACAAGTTCCAGTAAATTATTCTTTGACATCAACACGATATTTTGAATGTTTTATTTTTCAGGGTCTTCAGTCTGAAGCACCACCCATCATAGAGTCCAGACATCCTGAAGTTACCTGGCCACAATATGGCCGAGTCAGTTTCCGTAAAGTGCAGATGAGATATCGTCCAGAAACACCTCTTGTTTTGAAGGGTGTCACCTTCCACATAGATTCAATGGAAAACATAGGTTTGTCTTCAGTTTAGTTCTTAATTTTTTATATAATTATTGCTAAAATTATTGTAAAAATGTTATAATATTTGGCAGAGGTATGACCCTAAAATCAGTAAACTCTGTTATAAAGTGCAAGTTATGGTTGACTGTTGGATGACATAATAGCTAAGTTCCAGAAAATACTGTGTAATCAAAAATGTGTGTAAGCTGAATTGAAGAACATATGGGAAAAGTAGGATTATGTTCATTAGATGGTGTGACAGTGACCATGTAGGTGGCAGTATTAGTGACCATGTAGATGGCAGTATCAGTGACCATGTAGGTGGCAGTATCAATGACCATGTAGGTGGCAGTATCAGTGACCAAATAGGTGGCAGTATCAATGACCATGTAGGTGGCAGTATCAATGACCATGTAGATGGCAGTATCAGTGGCTGTGTAGGTGACAGTCTCAGTGGCCTGGTGTGGTTGGTGGATGAGTGTGCAGTAATGAGAGTGGTGGGTGGCCACGTGACTAGGTGTGTGGACTGTGTTAGAGTGTGTGGGCCATGAAAGCATGGGTAATGTGTAGGTGTGGAAGGGGACTGTGGGGAGTGCTGTGAGTGAAAGGTGTGGGTGAAAGTTATGATTATCAGTGGCCCAGTGTGGGTGATGTGGATGATGGGTTACTGGGTGGGTGTGCAGTTGATGGTGTAGGTGGTAATGAGGGTGGTGGGTGATAAGGTGTGTGGATGGTATGTTAAGGTTAAAGGTCGAGTAAGGTGTGGGAATCAAGGCTTGGGGAAATGGCATGAGTGAGGGCATGGGGCTGGGAAAGGTGTGGTCTTGAAGTGGTGGGGGACTGTGGACATTGTGGAATGGTGTAGGTGTGTAGCCATGGGGGACATTGTATGGGTGGGATGTGTGGGTGGAGGTTTCTAGTTGGAATGTCATGGGTGAAGGTGTATGGCCTTGGTGTAATTATTAGGGTGGGTGGTATGGATGAGGTTGTTGGGTGTGTGGCAAGGGCATGTGGACATGGGGAAGGGAGTGGAGGTTGCTGGGTGTGTGGCGAGGGCATGTGGACATGGGGCAGGGGGTGGAGGTTGCTGGGTGTGTGGCGAGGGCATGTGGACATGGGGAAGGGAGTGGAGGTTGCTGGGTGTGTGGCGAGGGCATTTGGACATGGGGAATAGAGTGGAGGTTGCTGGATGTGTGGCGAGAGCATGTGGACATGGGGAAGGGGGTGGAGGTTGCTGGGTGTGTGGCGAGGGCATATGGACATGGAGAAGGGGGTGGAGGTTGCTAGGTGTGTGGCGAGGGCATGTGGACATGGTGAATGGGGTGGAGGTTGCTGGGTGTGTGGCAATGGCATGTGGACATGGGAAACGGGGTGGAGGTTGCTGGGTGTGTGGCGAGGGCATGTGGACATGGGGAATGGGGTGGAGGTTGCTGGGTGTGTGGTGAGGGCATTTGGACATGGGGAACAGGGTGGAGGTTGCTAGGTGTGTGGTGAGGGCATGTGGACATGGGGAACAGGGTGGAGGTTGCTAGGTGTGTGGTGAGGGCATGTGGACATGGGAAAGGGGGGTGGAGGTTGCTAGGTTTGTGGCAAGGGCATGTGGGCATGAGAAAGGGGGTGGAGGTTGCTAGGTGTGCAGTAGGAAAAGGGTGGAGGTAAGTGGTACAGTGAAGGTGTGCAGCTGAGGTGTGGTGTGAGAGGTGTTATGACTGAACCTCACTGTGAGGTGTGGTGTGAGAGGTGTTATGACTGAACCTCACTGCTGTGAAGTGTGGTGTGAGAGGTGTTATGACTGAACCTCACTGCTGTGAGGTGTGGTGTGAGAGGTGTTATGACTGAACCTCACTGCTGTGAAGTGTGGTGTGAGAGGTGTTATGACTGAACCTCACTGCTGTGAATTGTGGTGTGAGAGGTGTTATGACTGAACCTCACTGCTGTGAGGTGTGGTGTGAGAGGTGTTATGACTGAACCTCACTGCTGTGAGGTGTGGTGTGAGAGGTGTTATGACTGAACCTCACTGTGAGGTGTGGTGTGAGAGGTGCTATAACTGAACCTCACTGCTGTGAGGTGTGGTGTGAGAGATGTTATGACTGAACCTCACTGTGAGGTGTGGTTTATATCAAGAAGTGTAAGCAACAGAAGTCCAGCAGTTATATTACAGCTTTATACATCATTAGTAAGGCCTCACCTAGATTACGCAGCTCAGTTCTGGTCTCCATTTTACAGAATGGATATAAATTCGTTAGAAAACATTCAGCGATGAATGACAAAGTTAATTCATAGCATTAGAAATCTTCCATATGAAGAAAGATTGAAGACCCTTAAATTACATTCACTTGTAAGACGAAGAATGAGGAGACATGATCGAGGTATATAAGTGGAAGATGGGTATTAATAAGGGGGATATAAATACGGTCTTGAGGATATCTCTCCAAGAGAACCCGCAATAATGGATTCAAATTGGATAAGTTTAGATTTAGAAAGGATATAGGAAAATATTGGTTTGGAAATAGGGTAGTTGATGAGTGGAACAGTCTGCCTAGTAGGGTTATTGAAGCTAGGACCTTGGGTAGTTTCAAATTTAGGTTGGATAAATACATGAGTGAGAGGGGTTGGATTTGAGTGGGACTCGCACTTGAGTTAATAGAATCATCAAAGCTTATTTCTTGGGTAGAATTGAAAATTAGGTTGGACAATTGTTCTGTTAGTGGGATGGATTGTGAAGGACCTGCCTATTATGGGCCAACAGGCCTGCTGCAGTGTTCCTCCTTTCTTATGTTCTTATGTAGGTGTTATGACTGCACCTCACTGCTGTGAGGTGTGGTGAAGGTGTTATGACTGAATCTCACTGTGAGGTGTGGTGTGAGAAGTGTTATGACTGACCATCATTGTGAGGTGTGGTGTGAGAGGTGTTATGACTTAACCTCAATGCTGTGAGGTGTGGTGGTAGAGGTGTTATGACTGAACCTCACTGCTGTGAGTGTGGTGTGAGAGGTGTTATGACTGAACCTCACTGTGAGGTGTGGTGTGAGAGTGTTATGACTGAACCTCACTGCTGTGAGGTGTGTTGTGAAGGTGTTATGACTGAACCTCACTGCTGTGAGGTGTGGTGTGAGAGGTGTTATGACTGAACCTCACTGCTGTGAGGTGTGGTGTAAGGTGTTATGACTGAACCTCACTGCTGTGAGGTGTGGTGTAGAGGTGTTATGACTGAACCTCACTGCTGTGAGGTGTGGTGTGAAGGTGTTATGACTGAACCTCACTGCTGTGAGGTGTAGTGTGAGAGGTGTTATGACTGAACCTCACTGCTGAGGTGTGGTGTGAGAGGTGTTATGACTGAACCTCACTGCTGTGAGGTGTGGCATGAGAGGTGTTATGACTGAACCTCACTGTGAGGTGTGGTGTGAGAGGTGCTATGACTGAACCTCACTGTTGTGAGGTGTGGTGTGAGAGGTGTTATGACTGAACCTCACTGCTGTGAAGTGTGGTGTAGAGGTGTTATGACTGAACCTCACTGCTGTGAGGTGTGGTGTGAGGTGTTATGACTGAACCTCACTGCTGTAGGTGTAGTGTGAAGGTGTTATGACTGAACCTCACTGCTGAGGTGTGGTGTGAGAGGTGTTATTACTGAACCTCACTGCTGTGAGGTGTGGCATGAAGTGTTATGACTGAACCTCACTGTGAGGTGTGGTGTGAGAGGTGCTATGACTGAACCTCACTGTTGTGAGGTGTGGTGTGAAGGTGTTATGACTGAACCTCACTGCTGTGAAGTGTGGTGTGAGAGGTGTTATGACTGAACCTCACTGCTGTGAATTGTGGTGTGAGAGGTGTTATGACTGAACCTCACTGCTGTGAGGTGTGGTGTGAGAGGTGTTATGACTGAACCTCACTGCTGTGAGGTGTGGTGGACCTGACTTAACTCAGTGAAGACGTGTCTTGTGTGCTCTCTGTGAATCTGAACAAGATGTCCTCTCTTGAGCTACTGTACCAGCAGCTGAAGGAAGAACTGAGGGTAGCTAAGCTTGAGATACAGCGACTGACTGAGGAAAACAAGAGGATTCGTAGTAATCCTCCTGTTGAAATCCTCAAGCCAAGAAAGGAACCTGGACAGTGGCTGGAATGCAAGGGACAAAGTTAAAGATCAAGAGGATGGATGGAGAGGTAGAATTAACGAAGAACCAGAAGCCTGTTGTGGAATAACTGCACAGTTAGGAACTGATTTATGTTCTAGGCAGATTTATCATTCACCCAGTGAATGGAGGGCTTTTTAGCCCAACTCAGTGAGTACCAACTATTCAGTTTCTACTGACTGAATATGGTGATATATGCTCCTCTGAGGCAATTATTCTAACTCACTAATACATATTTGACCCTAACAGCTCCGTGGCGGTAGAACACTGGGTCACGTCGGTGGGTCTATCTGGCTGCAGCTGCAGAAAGATGACCCAGCAACAACTGTACCATTTGATGTTCTACCAATGTAAAATTTGCCACAAGTGTCAATATCAACACTAACAACAAATCAACACTAACAACATCACCAAGTATCTCAACACCAACGATATCAACTACGTAACACCAACATCAATATCACCAACAACAACGCCAACAACTCCAATACAAACAACATAAAAAAACACGAACATCAGTACACACAACGTCAACATCAATACCAATAACTAAAACATCAACAACAATTTTACTTTTAACATCATTAGCAACAACACTAATGACATCAACAGCATCAACAACATTAACACCAACAGCACCAACACCAAAATCAACACTAACATAAACAACAACAATATTTTCACCAGCACCAACAATACCATCAATACTAAAAAACGTCCACACTAATTTCAACACAACTACAAAAAACATCAGCAACATTAACACCTACAGCATCAACACAAACTACATGTAAACCAACAACACGAACACCAACAACATCATCCCCTCTGACAACAACACCAACAATGTCAACACCAACAGCATAAATAATGCCATCAACAACAGCATCAACACAAAAAACATCACCAGCACTAACAGTACTTGCAACACCATCATCATCATCAAATGTATCATACCGGCTTGATTTGAGTTGGTCATTTTGGAAATTGCCTCATCCGGGTTATTCAGCGACCTGACTTGATATGTGTGGGGCATTCTGTGACCTGACTTATTAACTGATTCAATCTGCGATCTGGCTCGAGTTCTATGGTTTATTAAATGACCTTTCTCAAGTTGTTTTTGTTAATCATTTACCTGGCTTATTATATGACGTGGCCTTAATCGTGTGGATTATTCAGTGACTTGGCTGGAGCCGTATGGAATATTCAGCTACGTGGCTCATGCTGTGTGGTTATTCATGTACTTGACATGAGTCATTTGGGTCGTTCAGTAACTTGGCTGAAACATCACATCCTAGTGCATCTGAGGATGAGTGCACATTATGCACGCATTCCGTAACCTTATTTAGGTAGAGATCAAATTCAATCGTTATACTAAATAAATTTATGTTACTCATACGTGACCTTACTGAAGTATAATTCGATGATACAAAAGTACGAAATTCATAGACAGGGGCAGCAACGCAAATGTAAATATTGTATTTTGCGTTCTGAAGTAATAAGCACAAAAGAAGAAACAGCCATTTTAAACCAAATGACCCTGAAACACATAAGGCATAATTTTTTTTAAAGCAGAAGTAGCAATTAAAACCCAAAATAAATCCTAAATTGCCTTTATCATTAATATCTATTCACATTTCCTATAGCCATGCCAAATCTAATTAAACAGCTTCACTCAGTGAAGGTGGATGAAGTGCAGGGAGAAAGCCGTGTGAAACACTGTACTAACATCAGTTGTCTACAGTGATGAAGAGGAAGGCAGACTAATGGGACTGGCATGGTATTCTAATTTACTCTTTATCTCTCAGCACATCCCAGCCTCATCATCTACACTATATACACAACATTACATTGAGCAGCAATTTTAGGAACATACGTTTGTTTTTAAAATATTAAACGTATTGAAGATTACCTGGAAAAAATAATCTTGATAATACTTGAATTTTGCCTTAGGATGATATGAAAATCTAACAAACGTTTTCAGCTACATAGAGTATTTTTAAGAAGACCCAACAAGAACTTTTTGAAGCATACATTATTGTGAGTAAACTCACAGATAATAGGTTAGTAGACCTCAACTACCCAGGGAGGAACAACCCTTCCAGAAAATGAGTGTGAAACAGAAACCTAGTAAATGTACAACATTTAGTCCTTTTTGCTGGCCTTTTCTTTGTCTCATAGAAATGTAAGAAGACTCGAACATTTGTAACTAATAATAAAACCCAATATTCACTAGATGCATATGAATGCACATGTACATGTGTGTATATACATATTCATTTGAGTTTTCTTCTGAATTTCTCAATAGTTCTTACTCTTGAAATGTCTCCTTTCAATTCCGTGGGGAAGTTGGTTACAATTCTCCCTCCAATAACTATCATTAGAGGAGACTAATATTTAGGATTTTTTTTTGAGCTGGGGTGTTTGAAATGCGAGAGCGAAATGCAGATGATAAGAAATAACTGCCTGTTAATTATAAGCATGAAAGCGAGTTGGATATCCTAGATATGCATCCACAAATGAATGGTTTTAAGCAATTAACAAATCTGAGACTGGCCGGGAATCGAATCCCCGATCCTTTAGCACGCCTGGTGAGAAGTCCGCCAAAATTCAGAGACGCCTTAGTCTACTCGGCCATCAGTGCTTCAAACATCAGGTACCTAACACCACTGGACATGTGGTATCTAATAAATGATCTTGCCACTCGAGTGGTACCATTTTTCTGAGAGCTTACTGAGTGTACAGCTCAGACTTTCTTGATGAGGAAATTAAGAAAATATTTAATATTGCCATGAAACTATGGTACCCTAAGGAGTTTGTAGAATCAACGTTGCTGGCAGCTAGGAAATTTCAGCATAGGACTGAACATAGGGTAAAGCCTCAGATCAAGAATATACTAGTTCTCCCATACAATGAGAATTTATCTTTCCTGCCAAATGCCCTAACAAATTCCACATACAAGTAGTTTTTAAAAATTCAAAGATAGTTAAAAACATTTTCATAAAGCATTCTCCTCAATACTGTGGTGTTTACAGGATCGGTTGTAATGGCTGCAACTTATCTTGGGACAGATCGGCTAACCTCTATATGTCAGGTTAACACTGATATTTGGTATGGACTGTGCAAGAATGATAGAAATGGTGCCATTCTTACACCAGGTCAACTATAAGCCTAAATTGCAGTGTGAAAAAATTAACTTAGTATAATTTCTGCGAGAGAAAAGAAAGCCTCCCTGAAGCCTCCCTGAAAATAGAGCGTCATACATAGTGATTCAGTGTATATCACAGTGGTACACAGTGTATAGATAAAATACTAAAATAAATGTGGTGGTAAATAAGAGTGTATACTCATGAAATAGGCCTAGTGGATACCCATCGTGTATTTAGTTGCCAGGAGTCGCCAGGATCCTACCACTCGAGCCAGTGGTTTAAAAATTCCTACCTACAGCTAGTCCTACCTATGTGTAGCGATACCACAGTGGAAACACGAAAGGGTTTACAAATCTTGCTTGTGGAACTATTAAAAGAATGTACAGGTCGTGGAAATAAGAAAGAAAAATAAGAAAAAAAAAAACAGTGCCAGTGACCGCAATATACACAACAAAACATACCTATCCCCTCCCCTACAATTAAATAATTATTTTTACATCCCAACCAAGACATTATTAAACCCCCAAACATAATACATCAAATATTTAACCTGCATTACCATACAAAATTGTCAAAAACTATCACGTTCTACCCTCAACCGAAGGGAAACTATATAAAAATAATCTGCTTAGTTTAAACACCAGCAATTCCCAGGGCAAGGTTGCTGACAATTGCATTCCTATCTACTAAAAATACCAGAATACACATCATAAATTATTTGCATACTATATCACTTTTTACATCCTTATGTCAGCTCAGCATCTCATATCACTCGCAGGTGACTTTCATGAGATAAAACCAACTACAAGGAACTGTATATACAGTCCTCTCATCTTTTCCTCCCTCACTCTCCCAAACTTTCTTCAAAAGCAAGACAACCAGAATTCTCAACTCATGCGCTCAAACAGCTTATATGTATCTATGTTACACACTGTCACCTATGACCCACATCCTAAATATCCGTGTCCTCTTGCCAAAATCTCTAATAAGATAAAAAAAAAAAAACGCACCTCGAAGAGGTACACAGCAGATCAAAGGAAATAAAACATGCTGTACCCTAAAAGCCACATTAGAAAACCCCCACGCTGTACCTGTTAAACACAAAATTTATTTGTCCAATAAACTAATTGGACTAAGACGGTACCCCCCCCCCCTTCCGCTCCCCCCCCAAGCAGACACTCCACGTACACACTCTACTATCACACACTCCTCCCCCTTCCTGCAAACCAGTTACTCCCACCCTTGACCCAAAACCCTCTCCCCCTGACATGCTCCCCACACACTCACCCCTCCCCTTTCCAGTGTGCCCTGCCCTTCAGTCCTCCGTCACCCTTTTCCCCATACCACCCTTCCCCCACTCTTGCGCATCCACATCCCTAACCATTCATTCCATCAGTTATTAAACCCCAGGATAAAACTCCCCTACTCTTCTCGACCAGCCCTCTCAACCCATGTAGCGCTCCAATAGCCGAAGGCTCCCTACAGTCATATTCCCATAATCATCGGGGAATGCTCTATCCCAATGCCTTCCATATAACACCTGGTTTCTACAGTTAGGTCGATAGAAACGAGCCGCTAAGGTCCGTACTCTTACACTCCCTCCCACATCTCTTAAACCCCATGATACGTGTATAAAATCTGCTACCAGGTACATTATTGTTCTTCTCACCTTCTCCCCAACACCCAGTATATCGAAACTTAAAGCCTTAAAGTCGACACCCCACCACCCCCTACACTATGTAATACCCTACCTAACGATTCTCGGACCCCACCCCAAAGAATCACAGAAATAAATAACATGGTAAGCCGTCTCCCTTAAAACACACCACTTACATTCATCCACTGCCACAATATCCATAATAAATAACTGCGTTCTCAACGCCAAAATCCCCTGCAAGAATTTATAAACCGTCTCCCTTACTTTAGATTCCAGTTTTAATTTACAAAACCCCACCTATGATCTCCTTCAATTATACATGGGGTACATCGCCACCCCTTGCACCGCCTCCCTCTCCGTATCCAGCCTCACCAACATACCTTCAAAGCTGCTGGATTTCTTACCAGAAATAATCTTCTCACCATTGCTTCACATACCAACAGATCCTTCCCCACCCACCATTGCCTTGCATCCACCATCACCCTTTCCACCCTCAAACCCCTCAATCCCCCATACCCCAAAAACCTGTGCTTTACATACGCCCCCTGCAACCACCTCCTCAGAGGTATGAGACCCAACCCTCCCAATCCTACTCTTGTCATAACGACATTCTTCCCTATGCAATGTCTCCCAGACCCCCATACATACCTGATAACGCGTTGCTGCAACCTTTCTATATCCCTGGGGAGCAGGGGGTTTATGGCAGCAACATGCCAGAGCCTACTATATATCAAAGCATTAACAACTATAACTCTCTGCAAAATGGTGAGACCCCCCCGGCCTCCATTCCCCCAACCTACTCAATGCCCCTCCCACTACAGCCAAAGAATTCTCCTCCCTAGCCCTGCGTATAACGTTCCTGTAATATATCCCACATATTTTCAGGCTGTCCACCCTACTTCACCCATACTTCTCCCCCAAACCCATTACCTCCCACGACCCTATCTCTAACAACTTAGATTTCTTCCTATTAACCTGCATCCTTGTTTCTTCCCCAAAAATAGGGATTATCCTAGCTATACTGTGGAGCCCCTTCTCCCCAGCCAGTAACATTGTAGTATCATCAACATTCCCCAGGATTCCCGCCTCTTTCATGTCTCCCTGCTGCTGCTTTCCCTCCCTTAGCCACTAATCTATAAAACGGATCTTGTACACAAGCAAAAAGAATCTGTGATAATGGGCACCCCTGTCTCAGCCCCCTACCCATACGCAGGTCTGACTCTAATTTCCCATTTATCTGTACCCTCACCTGTGCCTCATTAAACAAGGTCCTAACCCATCTCACTATCTCATTCCCAAACCCCTGTTTCCCTAGAATCAACAGCAACATATCCCTTTCCACTTTGTCATACGCTGTTTCCCAGTCCAAGCCTAGCACCCCCCCTCCTGCCTACTCTCGATAAAATTCCAAATACGATCATGCCCCTTACTCATGCAATGCCCTGGAATACCATACTGACCACCTGCAATTACCTGCCCCAAAACCTTTTTCAGTTTATTACCCAATATTCTCGCAAAGATTTTATAATCCGTGCACAACAATTTAATTCCCCACCCCCCTCCTTTTGGAACCATCACCACTACTCCTGTTCTCTGGGTCTCTCCCATTATACCTTCCTCCTTCATCTGATTAAATATTCCCAATAAACATGGTCTCAAAGCCTCCCAATTATGGATATAGAAATCATTGGGAAGCCCATCTATCCCAGGGGCCTTTCTCAGACTCATGCCCTGTACAGCTTTCCACACATCCTCCTCCGTGATCTTCCCCTCCAATACTACCCTTTCCTCGTCGCCTATTCTACTCCTAATCTCTTCCAATACTACCTGCCTACTATCTACCCCACCTGTGCGCTTCTCTAAACCCCTTCTAAACCAATGCTCCGCATAATTACACATCCCTGCCGTTTCTTGGAGAACCTTCCCCTCCCTATTTCCCTCCACATTTTCGGTGACCTTTAAAGACATGACTGTCATCCCCATCTGCCTTTTCCTAAAACTTCGCAGTACCGACACTGAAGGCTCATTGACTCAGAGGACATCCTCCACTCCCGCTCTAATCCGTACTGCATTAAATCTATCATTCTGTATGCCCCTTAATCTCTCACGCAATTCCACTATTTCCCAAGCCCTAATCTGACCACCCCCATCATAACATCCCCTTAATTGTCCCTCCAGATATGTCAGCATGCCATTCCTCAACAGATAGTCCTCCCTACTCCTTCTCCTATAGTAGTTCCGAATGGCAGGCTTGGCAGTCCCCTCCCACCAGCTGACTAAATCCCTCTCTCATAACCCCAGCTCCCAGGTACCCTTCCACCAATCCTCAAACACCTCTCTCCTCCCCTCCCCCTGTAGCAAGCACACATTTAACTTCCAGTAACTCCAGTATGTTTTCACCACTCCGTCCCAACTAAGCTATGCTACCACTCCTATGGTCTGAGAATCCTACATCCACAGTCCACTTTCTCCACCTCCACTACCCTAGACACACACAGTCTATCCAGCTTGGCAGCATAGTCCCGGCATGTGAAGGTGTACTCCACCTTCTCTCCACCTCCGTGAATGCCATCCATTGCCTCTATATCCCCTAGCAACTCCTGCAGTATTCGGAGGACACCTCCCCACCCCTAGACTGTATCTTTCACCTTCAGCACACAATTCCAGTCCCCTCCTATTACCGTTACTAATGGTAGACCCCTTAAATGATAGACCAACACCTGCCTCACAAAATCCTCCTTCGTTTTTCTATTAGACACTGCCAGCATATAACCCTCCACAAAACAAACCCTGACCTCCCCCCACAAACCATTCCCCCTCACCACCCTCCGTCCTCCCCCTTCCTCCATAACTATCAGTCGAAAAGGGTTGTTCTAATCCCCACCGCCACTCCACCCTTGAAACACTTCAAACTACCTGCATAAATCTGGTACCTCTCTAATGACAAATCCCTTCCATACCTGAAATTGTGTTCCTGTAGGAAACACACATCCACATTCAACCTTCTCAAAAACACCTCAACCCACCATCTTTTGACCTCAGCTCTGAGGCCATTCACGTTCATTGTCAAGCACTAGAAAAAAAGAGCGAGAAGCCGCCGTAGGTAGGCGGGATTTCGCGCAAGGTAGAGGAATAGAACAGACACGGACAGCAGGAACTTCCCAAGGGGGTAGGGAAAAGGGAGATGTCACATGAACATATAGAGGTGGTAGCTGAAAGGAAGACAAGAGTGAATGTAGACGAAGAGAAAAGGGACGACAAACAAATAAAGAGCGTCTACTAACATCTGTAACAATCCTATACATGGAAGGATTGCGCAGGTCATGAGAGCGAACATAATAGCGAATGCAATGTGCATCACGACGATCGGACAAGGATGGAATGTTCGCTTCTACATAGAGGCTCTCAACCGGGGAAGAACGAAATGCACCAAGACATAAGCGTAATCCCTGGTGATGGATGGGCTTAAGGATGGAAAGAGTAGCAAGGGAGGCCGCCGAATATATCTGGTCACCATAATCGAGTTTTGATAAAATTAGGGCTGAATGTAGACGAAGGAGAGTTCTACGATCAGCCCCCCATGAAAGATATGCGAGGGTTTTAAGAAGGTTCAGCCGGCTGTGACAAGTTGCCTTCAGAGAGGTATGTGAGGTTTCCAGGACAATCGACGGTCGAACAGGAGGCCGAGAAACCTGACTGTATCACGTTCTGGGATACGTGAGCCGTATAGGTACAATGGATGATCAGAGACCACTGAACGTCAAGTAAACGTAATTTGATGAGTTTTGCCAATAGAAAATTTAAACCCGTGAGTGGTGGCCCAATCAGAAACCCGGTTGATGGCATGCTGGAGGGAAACTGCAATGAGGTGACAGTCATCACCTGCACAAGCTATAGCAAAGTCATCCACATAGAGCGATGACCAAATATTGGATGGAAGAACAAATGCCAGATTATTTATAGCAAGCATAAAGAGTGTTGTGCTCAGAACACATCCATGGGGGACACTTTCAGCTTGGACAAATTCCGGGGAAAGTTCATTACTAACCCGGACCCGGAAATGTCTGTCTGTTAAGAAGGCCTTAAGGAAGAATGGTAGGTTGCCTCGGAGGCCTAAAGAGTTGGCCTGGGCCAAGATATTATATCTCCAAGTTGTATCATAAGCCTTCTCAAGGCCGAAAAAGATAACAATAACCGAGTGGATATTAGCAAAGGCATTACGAATATACGTATCCAATTGCAGCAAGGGGTCAATGGCAGAACGGCCCTTACGGAAGCCATATTGACTAGGGGAGAGACTATTGTGCATCTCTAAATACCACATCAAACGTCTATTAACTAGACGTTCCATCACCTTGCAAACTGCACTGGTAAGAGCGATGGGACGGTAGTGAGAGGTATCACGTCCCGTAGTACCTGGTTTGCGAAAAGGGAGAACAATAGCAGACTTCCACAGCTGGGGAAGAACTCCTTGCGACCATATAAGATTAAAGAGTCGTAAGAGGACAGTAAGAGCAGACTGATGTAAATGCTGTAGCATACGAATATGTATGCCGTCTGGCCCAGCTGCCGATGATCGGCAAGCAGAGAGTGTTGCCTCCAGTTCTTGAAGGGTAAAAGGCACATTATAAGATTCTTCTCTAAGAGAAGAAAAATCTAAGGGCTTTAACTCGCTGGCAGACTTAGAAGAAAGGAACGAGGGGGATAGATGGAACCCCTGAGAAATGCGGACAAGATGATTACCAATTTCAGTGGCAACGGCAAGAGGGTGTGCTATATCGACACCGGCAACCTGAAGGACAGGAGCCGGGTCGGGGGAGAATTTACCCCTCAATTTCCGCACTTTCTTCCAGACTGCACTCATCGAGGAAGCCGAAGTGACAGTAGAAACGTAATCTCGCCAGCAAGTGCGTTTAGCATCACGTATGACACGGCGAGCAAGTGCTCTCTTCTGCTTAAAATCAAGGAGTCTCTCTGTGGTTCTGTTATATCGATACCTGCCCCACGCAGCGCGTTTCAAACGTACTGCCCGAGCACAAGCAGGAAACCACTAAGGCACGCATTTCTGAGAAAGCTTGCCCGAGGTTTGGGGAATAGAATATGAATCCGCTGTGAAGACAGAGGATGAAAAGAGATATAAAACCTCATCAATGGAGGACAAGGAATTAACCTCATGAAAGGCAGTAAGATGTGTGTAAAGGTCCCATTTCGTCCGGTCAAATTGCCAGCGTGGGCAACGAGGAGGTGGAAAAAACGAAGGGGACTTAAGGATGATTGGGAAGTGATCGCTATCATGTAAGTCCGGGAGGACAGACCAGGTGAAGTCAAGGACTGTTGAGAAAGAGCAGATGGAGAGATCGATACAGGAGAAAGAATGAGTTCGAGGATCAAAATGGGTAGAAGTACCCGTATTTAAAACATGGAGGGGGAGAGAAGCAAGAAATGCCTCCAACTGAACGCCACGGGAGTCATAGTGCGACCCTCCCCAGAGAAAATGGTGTGCGTTAAAATCGCCAAGTAACAGAAGAGGTGGCGGTAAGGAAGAAACCAGAAAATCAACATCTGGGATAGACAATACCCGCGAAGGGGAGAGATATAAAGAACAGAGTGTATACCACTTATTCAAGTGGATACGGGCTGCGGTGTAATGTAAGGAAGAAGGAACACAGAGCTGATGGTATGGAACACCAGTGCGTATAAGAAGAGCACTTTCGTTAAAGGTTCCATCGGAAAAAGGATCTGATGAATATAACAAATCATAGCCTGAAAATGGCCTGATAACAGTGGATTGTAATTTAGATTCTTGCAAACAGACCCCAACAGGGAAAAACTGGGAGAGCAACACCTGAAGTTCACCCCGATTACCCCTGAGGCCTTGGATATTCCACTGCAAATAAGCCATGATTTATGGAGAGAAAGATATAAGTCGAAGTGAGAGGTATCTATGGACTAGGGTTAGAAAAGTCCACGTGTGGAGACAGCGGAAAACCTGTAATCAGAGAAGGAGGAAAACGTTGCGAAGGAAGGAGGGGTGTAGACGAAGAAGTGAGAGGAGGAGGAACCTCAGATGGAGTGGCGTCCATCATCTTTCCAGACTCTGAAATATATTCTGCAATAGCTTCCAGATTTTCGGAAGACAAAGATGCAGAATGTGGAACATTAGAAATGGAAGGAGAGTGAGCAACTATCGGGGAGTCTATAGACTGTACTAAAGTAGAGGGCGACGAGATAGAAGAGGAAACTGTCGAAGGGGCTTGGGAAAGGACAAAAGTGGGAGTGGCCTGGGGAGGGTCAGTCAGAGAAGGAACTTGAGAGGGGAGAGGGGATGAAGAAATTAGACGAGGAGGAGGATGAACCTCTACACACGTTACAGAACTAGCCAAAGTCGAAGAACCCAGGAATAGAGATTGTTTGCCAGACTTATGAGAAGAAGGGAGGCGCTGAGGATTAGGCGAAGGACGAGGACGAGTAGACTGAGAACTGTGTGAGTGAGTAGAGGAAGGAGTGTGGACGTAGTGAATGCCGAGGTAGGGACCTCTGAGCCAAGAACATCAAAAGGATTCGAGACAGGGGTAACTGAGGATGTTGGAACCACAGAGGAAGTCAAGGAAGTTGGGACCCCAGAAGTGGGGCGACGTTTAGCAATGCGAGAATAGGAAATACAGGGAAGTCTCCCTTGAAGGCGTAGATGAGAGACGGCCATAGCATATGAGAAGCCTTCTGCCTCTTTGAGACAATGGATTTCCCACTCATTCAGGTAAACCTGACAACAGCGAGAGTACGATGGATGTGCCTCATGACAGTTAAGGCAAGAGGGAGGTAAAGTACAAGAAGGACTGGCATGGTCGTCGGCACCACAGACTGGGCATTCGGCCATGGACCTGCAATATTTTGCTGGATGACCAAAACGCCTGCAGTTTCTACACTGCTGTGGTGTAGGGGTCACCTTTCGAACTTGTAAACGTTGACCTGCAATGTACACCGAAGGTGGGAGTTCACGGCAGTCAAACGTTAAACGTGCTATATTGCAAGGAAAACGTCTTCGCTTATTGCCAGGGAGGGTAAAAGTGTCAACCTTAAGGATAGGGAGTTCTTGGAGCTAAAGTTGCTCCAAAATGTCTTCACCACATGTCTGGAAATTCCGTTGGACAATGGTGTGGGGTAAAATGACAGTACCACTACAAGAATTAAGAGAATGATGCTTGTAAATAGTGATAGGAATAGTATCTATGGTCGTAAGAAGGGAAAGATCGTGAGCTTGGCCAGCATTCTGGACCGTGATGATGCGAGTGCTGCTCTTGAGAGCGTGAAAAGAGATATCTTTGCCTACATGGCGTAGGAGAGCTTTACCAATACTATGATCGGAAAGATAGGTAGTTGGAGTAGTCGGTCTGAGTAAAAAACTTTGTCCATTGAGTAGTGTGAAACAAAGTATCTAAGGGGAGTGCGCGACATGCTAGTCATTTCTGAGATGAACGAGAAGGAAGAGTCGAATCGTCATCTAAGGGTCTTGGTCGTTTGGATGTGGGACCGGGGGTGGTCCGATGGGAGACTGGCGAGTGATTCGAAAATTCCCGCACCGTCGAGGGAGAAGCCGGAATCAAGGTCAGAGAAGAGCGAAAGTCAGATATGTCAAAAGGGCTGGTCGGAACCCCGGTACCTGAAGCAGGTGACGAACCGGCAACAGCAAGAGGTACAGGGGTATTAGAGTTGTCCGAAGAGTTGTCCGGTAACGAGGTAGGGTCAGAACTAGGTGCGGTATCAGGAAGGGGCCCGGGGGTATTGGGTTCATGGATTGGGTCACCCATGGTTAGGTTACTTCTTTCTTTTTATTTTTAAGAAAAAAAGAAGAAAATAAAATAAAAATAAAAAAGAATAAAAAAAGGGGGGAACATGGAGGAATAGATCCTAGGAGGAATGAAAGGGGCGTAAATCCCCCTCCGCGCCCAAGAGGACCTCAACACCGCAAGTAGTGCAGATGCTGCATGGAACCCGTGCCATACCCTACCCTTCATGCCAGTAAACCAGCAATCCGGGATAGCAACCTCTCATCCACCGAGCCACCTCGGCAGACAAAAGAGAGGGCGGCTGGATATCCGCCATAAAGCATACCGCCTTCGGCCACCACCGCCGGAATCCGAAAGTTGGCCTCCAGAGATACACCCGTCTCCCGAAAGATACCCAAGGCCACCCCCCGGGTGACCAGAGAGGGATCGGGACATCCCCAGGCTATCCAGATTCCATGACAAACTACACCACCGCCAAGGACCTCAACGGAATGGGATGGACCACGATACCCTTCCCCCTACCTAAGAACTAGAATGCCTGTGGAGGGAAGCTCCCAGGGTAAAAATGGGAAGGAAATAAGGGAGGGATGAGGAGGAAAGGGAAAAAAGGGAGGATGGGGAAAATGGGAAAATGGAGGGGGGATTGGGGGGTAATTAGGTTAGGTCTGAGGAAGAAGACCAAAAGGTCCAATTCCTCAGACCAAGAGCCTCTTCACCACAGCAAGGAGCCCCCCTTGAAGAGGATAGCTGGCAACAGTGAACCGGCTTCTTTACTCAGGCATTTGGACAGTTTCACCGGTATGCTGATCTAATTTATATTTGATCAACTTTACGCTCTTGACAGAAATCCGCGCTTCGTGTAACGTTATGCAAATAATTTTTTCTACATGTTTCCCGACCGATTTCTATATAAATTTTGTAATCCTTTAACTGAGTCACCATCTTTTAAATGCAGCAGGTGTTGAGGTGGTAAGGTGCCCGAAAGTTGAAAAGAAAAGGAAAAAGAAGGATTTTCTTATATTCAGTAGTTCGTCAAGAGAAATAAGTGAATTTTCCTTGGTGGGTCATATTCATATAATGTTAAATACCATAGTAATAATATTAAGAGAGGTTAATAATAAAACTGAATGTTATAGAAATGCTATAAGAAGCCTGAGTAGATCTATCACTCTTTATGCTAACATGAATGTAGATATGTAACATTATGGAGCAACTAACAATATGAAGAGACTGACTAAAGTTGTAATATCCAGGCTTAGACCTGGTTACAAGTATTTCTGGCATCTGGCTGACACCCAAGTGACAATTAAATTGAATGCAAGATATGTGGTCAGCCCTATAGTCACTATCTTCAACACTATGTGCTTAATTGTCCACTTATTGAGGAATATTGAGGTGGACAGTATAATGACCAATGTGATATGTCAAGGTATTTTATTAATGAAACTCAAATACCAGACATATTAAGCTAATTTCCCAAATTTGCCTGACTGAGATAAGTCAACTGTAGGTTTATATCCAGATGTACTCATGTTAACCCATGTTAACCCAAGTTTCTAGGCGTTTTTGAGCATATATGCTTTTGCACTACCGAACACAGGATGTATATGGTGCGCACAATAAACTAATCGATTTGGAGGCAAAATCTAATCTAATCATACAATGACACGTATAGGTGAGCTTTTAATTCGAAGTCTTCCACTTGCTTAGCAATTCATCCTGTTAAAAACTCAGCATCACATTAAAATCTGTGATTTATAGGCCCCACATACTGCTTGGGCCCACCTCCGTGCTTACAAATACTAAACATATAGACGAGGAATCACAGAACGTAATCCTCTCAATCTGGATGATATAGAGAGTCCAACACTCTAATACCCAGTGATGAATGAGTCGTCACAGTATATCTTCTCTGCCTCCATCTTCAAATGTTCCTCACAAACTGGTCGTCTTATTGTTACAGTAAGTTAGTACCTACACTAGTAGAGTTTTAATACGCAATGACGAATGACAAGTGAAAAAAATAAAAAAAAATTGTTTTCCAGATAAAAATAAATTCGAATTTATTACAGCAAGGAAAGATAACCGAACGAAATTTACCTCACATATGTAGAAAAAAATCACCTTGAAAATGCTCGTCAAGTCAGCAACATATGTACTTTGTTATTTGTACGTACAACAGCTGACTCTGGGAAGCAACACTAATATTGTGTTTTATTTGTCAATGTTATAAATCATATTTATATTATTACAGTCGACAGTGTCACGTGTGTGGACACAGACTGGTCAGTAGAAACACATAGGTATATAGACAAAGGTATGTACACACATGAAGGTGTGTGGACACAGACGTGTTTATGGATACAGACAGGTCTGTGGACACGGGTATGTGGACACAGATAGGTGTGTAAATACATACAGGTCTATGGACATAGAAAGGTGCTTGGACACAGACAGGTGTGTGAAGAGACATATATGAAGACACAGACACTACATACTAAAACCCACACAAAACCATTAGTGGCCGCGCACAACAATTGGTGATAGCGATGGTGAAAATTCTTATGAATTTTCTTGAATTGCTGGTCAGGGTAAGTTAGGTAAGGTTTGTCAAGAAACAGAAAAAGTGTTTCCTAACGCGGGTCTTGGTCATATGATGACCTGCAACTAGAGCTTTTGGTCATCTGACCGAGGCCTTCCGCTGGCTTACCGGTTCACCCCTTTAAAAATTAAGGTTATAGTTATAACCGTAGTATATATGCAGTTTACGGTGGCTTGTGCTATCTGCAAGTTCTCCTGTCGTCTTACGATCCTGTCCACGAAAACCCAAGAAAAGCCAACCCATGTATCCTGTACTAAGCCAGTTGCTTAGTCTGCTCTGCAAGCCGTCTGTGTTCTGTGGACCTGTGCCATGCTTACAATTTATTTTCGTCTGGTCAACGTTATTCCTGTTCAGGTAGTTTCCAGAGTGGCTTCCATGGTGTTGCAGTAAGCCAGTGTGGACTGTGGGGCTTAGCGCTGACTCAGCCATAACTGCCGCCACCACTCCACTCACATCATCTATACTACTCTACAGAGTCCTCCCAGTCTTCGTCCTCGCAGTCAGGTGAGGAAAGAAGCGATTTTGCCATTCGTGTCTGACTTAAAAAAGCATCTCCTAATATATCTTTTCAAACAACATTTGATGTGACATCACTGTTATTCCAGTACACGGCGGCGGCTGCTGCTGCTGCTGCTGCTGACTGTAAACAAGCACTGTAGTCACTGCTACACCGCTGCATTCTCTCCTACACTACAAGTCACTGTATGCTTCTCCTTGCCAAGTGTATTACTGTTTAATTAATTATTATAGTGTTGTGATAGAACATATTTGCGTCCGAATTATTAAGACTAATATAAGACAGTGTTCATATCTCGCAGTGTAGTGACTACTTTTCGTCAAGTGGTCCTGTTCAGGATATATTTATAGAATTTAGTAACTTCAATGTTACTCTGAGTCTGTATACTGTGTTACAGATTTTTATGTATTCTATACTTTTTGTAACTTGCCTTAGTGTGGTGACTTATGTTCAGCGTCATTCTACAAGTGTTCACTCACTACTGCTTTGTGTTTCACTAATATTATTTTCATTCACACTTTATTTACAGTAAGTTCATTGTAAAGTGTACCTCATTCTTTACTGACATTTTATTATTGTGTTGCTCTGTTCAATTTTCTTTGTGCCAGTTTTTTTTAATTATGTAATTTTCCGTTATTTTGCTGATATTGCCTTGTTTTCTCTGCTTTTAAGCAAGCAAACCATTTACTCCAGTCATGTAACTATTTTTCAATTTTGAAGTTCCAGGCCGAAGGAGGCTCGAACCTACGAACCTTGGGACAAAATATGTAGTGCTCTACGCCCGCCCAGCTAACGCTAGATGTTTTGTTTCAAAGCAGCCAGCCTTCAGGCAGGTGGTTTTAAGCATTTCATCTCATCCTCTGCATGGATCGACCGACGACAGATTTTTTACAATGTTTAGAATTCGCAGAACAGGCGAAATATTCGCACCACACAGAAACAAGTCAAGATATATACAGAGAAAGATTGCAGTCAGCAGGATTCATACAGGTGTGTAGACAGGCAGGTGTGTAGATACAGACAGGTGAATAGTTATAGATGTGTAGAGACAGACTGTTGCGTGGATATAGACAGGTTTGTAGACATTGGCAGGTGTGTAGATACAGATAGATGAATAGACACAGATGTGTAGACACATTGTCTAATTTTTAAAAAAAGAGACAGAAACGTAGCACTAAACTACAGACCAGTGTCACTGACATGTATAGTATGCAAGGTCATGGAGAAGATTATCAGGAGAAGAGTGGTGGAGCACCTAGAAAGGAATGAGCTTATCAACGACGGCCAACACGGTTTCAGGGACGGGAAATCCTGTGTCACAAACCTACTGGAGTTCTATGACAGGGTGACAGCAGTAAGACAAGAGAGAGAGGGTGGGTAGATTGCATATTCTGACTGTAAGAAGGCGTTTGACACAGTCCCACACAAGAGATTAGTGCAGAAGCTGGAGGACCAGGCAGGGATAACAGGAAGGCACTACAATGGATCAGGGAATACCTGTCAGGAAGACAGCAGCGAGTCATGGTCCGTGGCGAGGTGTCAGAGTGGGCGCCGGTGACGAGTGGGATTCCACAGGGGTCAGTCCTAGGACCGGTGCAGTTTCTGGTGTTTGTGAACGACATGACGTAGAATAGAATAGACTCCGAAGTGTCCCTGTTTGCAGATGATGTGAAGTTGATGAGAAGAATTCAATCGGAAGAGGACCAGGCAGAACTACAAAGGGATCTGGACAGGCTGCAAGCCTGGTCCAGCAATTGGCTCCTGGAGTTCAACCCAACCAAGTGCAAAGTCATGAAGATTGGGGAAGGGCAAAGAAGACCGCAGACGGAGTACAGTCTAGGGGCCAGAGACTACAAACCTCAATCAAGGAAAAGATCTTGGGGTGAGTATAACACCAGGCACAACTCCTGAGGCGCACATCAACCAAATAACTGCTGCAGCATACGGGCGCCTAGCAAACCTAAGAACAGCATTCCGACATCTTAATAAAGAATCGTTCAGGACCCTGTACACTGTGTACGTTAGGCCCATACTGGAGTATGCAGCACCAGTTTGGAACCCACATTTATCCAAGCACGTAAAGAACTAGAGAAAGTGCAAAGGTTTGCAACAAGACTAGTCCCGGAGCTAAGGGTATGTCCTACGAGGAGAGGTTAAGGAAATCGACTTGACGACACTGTAGGACAGGAGGGATAGGGGGGACATGATAACGACATATAAAATACTGAGAGGAATTGACAAGGTTGACAGAGACAGAATGTTCCAAAGATGGGACACAGCAACAAGGGGACACAGTTGGAAGTTGAAGACTCAGATGAATCACAGGGATGTTAGGAAGTATTTCTTCAGTCAGAGTAGTCGGGAAGTGGAATAGCTTGGGAAGCGATGTAGTGGAGGCAGGTTCCATACACAGCTTTAAGAAGAGGTATGATAAAGCTCATAGCGCAGGGAGAGTGACCCAGTAGCGGCCAGTGAAGAGGCGGGGCCAGGAGCTATGTCTCGACCCCTGCAACCACAACTAGGTGAGTACAACTAGGTGAGTACAGCAAGGTTAGTGGACACAGACAGGCATATAAACATAAGTGTGTAGATTTAGACAGGCGTTTAGACACAGACAAGTGAATAGACACAGACAGGTGTGTGGGCACAGACAGATGTGTGTACAAAGACAGGTGTGTGGACACAGGCAAATGTGTGGGCACAGACTGGTTTCACGGCACAAATAATTGAGTAGACACAAACAACTGTGTGGATACAGACAAGTGTACTCACCTAATTGTACTCACCTAATTGTGGTTGCAGGGGTCGAGACTCAGCTCCTGGCCCCACCTCTTTGCTGTCTGCTACTGGGTCTCTGCTCTCCCTGCTCCATGAGCTTTATCATACCTTGTCTTAAAACTATGTATGGTTCCTGCCTCCACTATATCTTTCTCTAGACTATTCCACTTCCTGACTACTCTGTGGCTGAAGAAATGCTTCATAACATCCCTTTGACTCATCTGAGTCTTCAGCTTCCAGTTGTGTTCCCTTGTTTCTGTGTTCCCTCTCTGAAACATCCTGTCACTGTCTACCTTGTCAATTCCCCGCAGTATTTTGTATGTCGTTATCATGTCTCCTCTGACCCTTCTTTCCTCCAGTGTTGTTAGTCCTATTTCCCTCAGCCTTTCTTCATAGGACAGACCCCTGAGTTGTGGAACTAACCTTGTCGCAAACCTTTGCACTTTCTCTAGTTTCTTTACGTGCTTGACCAGGTGTGGGTTCCAGACTGGTGCTGCATATTCTAGTATGGGCCTGACGTACACGGTATACAGTGTCTTGAACGATTCCTTGTTAAGATAACGGAACGCTAATCTTAGGTTTGCTAGTCGCCCATATGCTGCCGCAGTTATCTGGTTGATGTGTGCCTCCGGAGACGTGCTTGGCGTTATACTCACTCCAAGGTCTTTCTCCTTTGCCGAGGTTTGTAGCCTTTGTCCGCCTAGCTTGTACTCTGTCAGCGGTCTTCTTTGCCCTTCTCCGATCCTCATGACTTTGCATTTGGAGGGATTGAATTCGAGAAGCCAATTGCTAGACCATAGATAGGTGTGTAGACACAGGTGAGCAGATGAATGAGTGGATACAAGTGTATGGGCACAAACAAGTTTGTGGACATATGTGTGGACACAGATAGGTGTGTTGACACATATGCTGCTATGTATGATAATTATAATCTATGTAATTGTATTTGTTTATACCTGAACAAACTTACTTACAAGAGTTTACACTCAAACGGGTTTGTACACACAGACAGGTTTGTGGACTCAAACCTGTCTGTGTGTTTAGACAAACAAGTGCGTAGACACAGGTGTGTGGATACAGACAGGTGACTGGACACAGGTATGTATACAGGTTTATAGACAGACCGGTGTTTTTACACATACAGGTCCCCTGTGGTTTAGCGCTTCTTTTTTATAATAATAATAATAATACACATACAGGTGTGCTGTCCCAGACAGATGTGTAGGCATAGATAGGTGTGTAGACGCAGATAGGTGTGTAGACAGACAAGTGTGTAGATACAGGTGTGTGAGCACAGGTATATGAACAGACAAGTTCATAGACAAACAGGTGTGGACACAGGTATATGGACAGACTGGTGTGTGGACACACAGGTGAGTTGACACAGAGAGGTGTGTGGACCTTGAGAGGTGTGTAGACACAGACGGGTGTGTGCATTCAAGTGTATAGAGAGACAAGTGTATGGACACAGGTGGACACAGACAGGTGTGAATACATGCAAGTATCTGTGTGTAGACACAGAAAAGTGTGGATACATGTGTGTAGAAAAAGTGTGTGGACTCAGGTGTGTGCACACTGACAGGTGTGTGCACACTGACAGGTGTGTGGACACATGTCTGTAGACAGACAAGTGTGTGGACACAGACAAATGAGTAGACAGGTGTTTAAACATGCATATGTGTAGACACAGATGTGTGAACACAGACAGATGTTTAGACACAGACAGGCGTGTTGTCACACATGTGTGGGCACAGAGAAGTGTATAGACACAGGTGTGTAGATACAGATAGGTGTATATGCAGAGGATGCAGACAGTTTTGTAGACATAGACAGATTTGTGGACAGGCAGGTGTGTGGAGACGTGTGCGGATAAGACGTGTGTGTATGTAGACAGACAGATGAGTAGACACAGACATGTATATGAGTAAACACAGAAGGATGTGTAGACACAAGTGTGTTGACACAGACAGGTGTATGGACACTGGTGTATGGCCACAAACATGGACAAACACAAAGAGGCTCAATAAACTTTCATTTGGTTTCGCTCTATGGAGAATTTTCAAAGGCTTTTTTGTTAATTGAAAATGTTCTACGTTTAGTGAAACATTTAACAAATAATGTCTTGTTGAACGTAACTCTTACACGTTTTCTCTGTCGTTACTCGTATTGTGTGTGACCTCCCAAGTTGATGTATGACACTGTGTCATCCCCAGTGTTGATGCATGACACTGTCATCGTCAGTGTTGGTGTATGACACTGTGTCATCTCCAGTGTTGATGCATGACACTGTCATCGTCAGTGTTGGTGTATGACACTGTCATCACCAGTGTTGATGCATGACACTGTGTCATCCCCAATGTTGATGCATGATACTGTGCCATCCCCTGTGTTGATACATGACACTGTGCCATCCCGGTATGCTAGCAATATAGTTTTTTTTTTTTTGGCGTTCTATTGATTTCAGGTGATTTAAGGCTCAGTTCACCTGAATACTACAGTCACTGATTTGGAGATTAAAGTAGACTCCGTATTATTCCGGAGAGATACACCTCTCAGTGTGTGTACAGAGTCAAGCAAAAATATTCCCGTGTACACTAACAAAACATTATCATACACTAACAAATCACATTACAGTACAAATTTTGATAAATATTTTCTCAACAAGGCTAATATATAAATAAGGCTAAAAAAATAAAGGCTTCTATATGAGGCTAATATATAGTCATAAAAACAAGTGCACCCAAGACTAGGCAAGACAAACGACGATGTTGGTATAATATAAACAAAGATACTCCATCATCAACTGTATTAAGACCATCACCATGCCACCACTACACTCACCATTATTAATATTACTGGAGACACACCATAGGAAATTACCAATACCGTCGTCATCACTGGTAACTAGAAAACTACTGAGGCCAAGTGATCACAGATGAACCTGTCACCACCTGTAACACGGAACTGACATTGGTTGAACTCTACTGATACTGTGTATATGGACTTCAGTAAGGCTTGTGATAGAGTTCCACATCAGAGGCTATTGAGGAAAATTAAGGTACACTTAACAGGAATTTTTTTTTCCTGGGTAGAGGCATGGTTGACAAATAGGCAACACAGAGTTTGTATAAATGGGGAGAAATCAGAGATGGGGAATGTCGATGAATAGTTCAGAGAACCGACAAGTTTATAAATTAGACACATGTGCAACACTTGGGTATCTTTAATGAGGAAACGTATCGCCACACAGTGGCTTCATCAGTTCATACAAAGGAGAATGTTGTGTTAATAGGTCTGATGCCGTGTTCCTTCCATAAGTGGATGTGACCTAGATCTGACTAGATTGGGTCAGTGGCATAAGCCGGTAGATGACTTGGACGTGCCTCGCATGGGCCAGTAGGCCTGCTGCAGTGTTCCTAATTTCTTATGTTCATATAAAACACCCCAAGCGCTTCAAGGTGAGGTATAAAATACATAATCGTATCGGTCGAATATTATTAAGTTAACAGCCTTGCAAAACGTGATTTGGGTGTCTTGAAGTGGTGGTTTATGCATTTCATATAGATAAGAAAATTAAACATAGAATACCGACACGATGGATAACAGATGAATGCAGTATAATGCGATCATTTATTGACACCGTTTCGCCTACACAGAGGGCTTTCTCAAATCACAAACGTATCTGTTTGTGACTTGGTAAAGCCCATTGGGTGGGCTAAACGTTGTCAGTAAAGGTTAGCTTTACACTGCACTTGTGTCTATTTGTCTTTATCCTTGCCGTCCTCTTACCTCTACTGAATATTTCAGCAAGTTTATTGAAAGAATTATAAATAAAAGGCAACTGTATAGAAAAGTCAGAAGTTTGTTAATGACTCTAATGTACTTTCCGGAAGACTGAGTTTCTTGTTTAGAGAGAGGAAGTATTTTCCTGTTTGTGGTGTACTAGAACTTTATATGTGCGTTGTGTTATAGAGAATAGGAAGAAAAAATCCCCTTTGAAGTTTATCTGAATATAGAAAAGTTATATATATGTTGACAAACAAAAATAATAAAAACTTAAGCCACTGAAATAACTCATTTGTTTACAATATTACAGAGCGCACTTGGTCTAATGAAACGTACGCAGTATTTTGTATGCCATTATCATGTCTCCCCTAACCCTCCAGTCCTCCAGTGTCGTCAGGCCGATTTCCCTTAACCTTTCTTCGTAGGACATTTCCCTTAGTTCCGGAAATAGCCTTGTTGCAAACCTTTTACACTTCTCAAATTACTTAACGTGCTTGACCAGGTGTGGGTTCCAAACTGGTGCTGCATACTCCAGTATGGGCCTGACGTACAAGGTGCACAGGGTCTTGAACGATTCCTTACTGAGGTACCGGAACTCTATTCTCAGGTTTGCCAGGCGCCCATATGCTGCAGCAGTTATCAGGTTGATGTGGCTTCCCGAGACGTGCTCGGTATTATACTCACCCAAAGATCTTTCTCCTTGAGTGAGGTTTGCAGTCTTTGACCACCTAGCCTATATTCTGACTGAGGTCTTTTTGCCCTTCCCGATCTTCATGATTGGGGAGGTTAAATTCGAGGAGCCAGTTGCTGGACAACCGTCCAGCCTGTCAAGATCTCTTTGCAGTCGTCCTGCCTGATCTTCATCTGATTTAATTCTCCTCATTAACTTCACATCATCTGGAGCAGGGACACTTGTGAGTTTATCCTTCCATCATGTCATTCACATATACCAAAAATAACACTGGTCCTATGACTGACCCCTCGTAGGACCCCGCCGTCACAGGCGCCCACTGTGATACCTCATCACGTATCATGGCCCGTTGTTGTCTCCCTGTCAGGTATTCTCTGATCCATTGCAATGCCCTTCCTGTTATAGAAATGACCCTGTAGGACCCCGCTCGTCACAGTCGCCCACTGTGATACCTTATTACGTACCATGACTCGTTGTTGTCTCCTGTCAGGTATTCTCTGATCTATTGCAATGCCCTTCCTGTTATATGTGACTAATCCTCTAGCTTCTGCACTAATCTCTTGTGAGGAACTGTGTCGAAGGCCTTCTTGCAGTCCAAGAAAATGCAATCAACATACCCTCTCTCATGTCTTACTTCTGTTACCTTGTCATAAAACTCCAGTAGGTTAGTGACACAGGATTTGCCTACCATGAATCCGTGTTGGTTGTCGTTTATAATCTTGTTCCGTTCCAGGTTCTCCACCACTCTCCTCCTGATAATCTCCATGACTTTGCATACTATACACGTCAGTGACACTGGTCTATAGTTTAGTGCCTCGTTTCTGTCTCCTTTCTTAAAAAATGAAACATATTGGACGTCTTCCATACCTCAGATAGTCGCCCAGTTTCAAGGAATGTTGAAAATTGTGGTTAGCGTCTTTGCCCTTTCGAAGGACCCACGGAGAGATGTTCTGTCCCACCGCCTTTAAGGTATCAAGGTCACTTAGCAGCTTCTTCACCTCCTCTGGTGTGTGTATTTCATCTAACACTTGTTGGTATATCCCTTGTTGGTATACCCCTCTGTTCTGTCTTCCCATAGTTTTTCTGTCTCCACTGTAAATACTTCCTTAAATCTCGTCTTGAGCTCCTCACTGCTTCTTGGTCGTTTCTTGTGAGCTCCCACCTTCTTTCCTCAGCCTGATTACCTGGTCCTTGACTGTTGTCTTCCTCCTGATGTGGCTATGCAAAAGTTTCTGGGTCAGACTTGACTTTCGATGTGATGTTGTTTTCGTACAGTCGCTGGGCTCTCTTCTTATCAGTGCATACTGTTTAATCTATATTTTCCTGGGTCCTTTGCCTTCTGTAATTTTTCCATTCCCTAGTGCACTTAGTTTTTGCCTCCCTACAAGGGTAAACCAAGGGCTCGTTCTGGTCTTCCCATTATTTCTGCTGCCCTAGGAAACAAAACTTTCTTCTGCCTCCTTGCATTTTGTTGTTACATAGTCCATTTCTGTTTACTGACTCTCCTTCCAATTCTCTTTCTCATTGAACCTCCAGCAGGAAGTTCCTCATACCTGTGTAGTCCCCCCTTTTATAGTTTGGCTTTTCCCATTCTACTCCTGTTACCCTGTCCACTTGTAACTCTAGTATGTATTCAAAGCTCAGAACCACGTGATCACTAGCTCCAAGGGGCCTCTCATATGTGATGTCCTCAATGTCCGAGCTTCTCATTGTGAACACAAGGTCCAGTCTTTCTGGTTCATCCTCCCTTCTCTCTCTGGTAGTCTCCCTAACATGTTGATGCATGGGGTTTTCCAGTACCGCATCCATCATCTTTGCTTTCCATGTTTCGGGCCCCCCATTTGGCTCCAGGTTTTCCCAATCAATCTCCCTGTGGTTGAATTTGCCCATAACCAGTAACTTTGCTCTACTTGAGTGAGCTCTTCTGGCCACCTCAGCTAGTGTGTCCACCATTGCTCTGTTGCTCTCTTCATATTCCTCTCTTGGCCTCCTGCAGTTCTGTGGTGGTTAATACATCACTGCAATGACTACCTTATGTCCCCCAGACTGAATTGTACATACTATGTAATCCCTTTCTCCAATCTCCTCCATTCCTTCCATTTCCTCAAATCCACTTCGGTTTTTTAATGAGCAGTGCAACTCCTCCTTTCCCTCTGCTCCTTCTATCTTTTCTCAGGATCTGATACCTGGGTGGGAAGATTGCGTCTTTAATAGTCCCAGTAAGTTTCGTTTCTGTGACTGCTATGATTCTTTCATGTCATTCCTCATATTTATTCGTTATTCCATCGTTGTTCGTATACCAAACCTTCAACTTCTTTTCTAAAACTGTGGTCCGGGGAGAATGGTGGGGTTAGGGGAGCGGAGCCCTTTCAGGGGCCTATGGGGTTTTCTGTGGGGTGGGTTTGTGATGAGGGGGGGAATAGGGCCTATGAGGGGTTGCTGTGGGGTTGGGGGTTGTAATGAGGGGGTGGGGGCAGAGGGTACAGTGTGTGGGTTTTGGTTTAGATAATTCGGTTGCATTGGGGTTGCTATGGATGGATTCCTTCTGTGGGTGGTTCTGGAGGAGGTTGTGTTTGCTCTTCCACCTGGGTCTGGGTTTTCCTGCTCATCTCCGTCATTGCCTCTCGTTCCTCCTTGCGTCTTTGTACTCTCTCTTTCAGTATTTCTTTTCTTCTTGTGTTCTGTCTCGGTTGAGGTACACTTTTCAGTACTCCGGTTTCTCCCTTAGTTGTGCTTTCTCCTGCAGGATCCTGCTTCGAACTGATTCTGCCTTGAAAATCACTTTGACTGGCCGTTTTTTCCCTCTTGCAAACAACCAATTCTCAAAAAAATTTGTCACCTAGGTCATGTTGTCCTCTCTACAATTGCTTTCATGATACTTTCAATCGCTTTTTTCTCCTCCTGTTTTCTTGCTTCATAATTTTTCCCCTTCCCAACTTTGGAGCCTGTAAAAAAAAAACTGACCTCTCCCTCTCCCTTTCGTCCCCCCCACATTATTTCCCTTTGAACCCCCTGAGACGATGTAGTCCTGCCATTGAAGCATTCCTTCCTTCAATCTCTTCCTAGCTGATGTCCCTGTGCTCAGTGGTCTGTCTTTTTCCTGCTCAGCTGTTCCTGAGCACTGCAGTTGTCTTTTAGAGCCTCTGCATATAGCTTAGCTCCTTCATTGTCTTCAGTCCCCCTTTTGTTCTTGATGTGCTCCTCTCTTTTCCCCAGGCTCTATGTGGGTCTGATAGGGCCTTCACATAAAATATAGCTCCTTTGCACCCTACAGTCCCCCTCAATGACTGATGTAGCAGTTCCTGATGTCATGACTGTATGTTCTTTGGTTTTTTAGGCTGTTTCAGATTTTTAGTTATAAGCTCTTAGCACTGTATCTTAGCTTCTGCTCCTATGGCTTGTAGCTCCCATTTTCTGTTCTCTGCAGCTATCCTCTCCTTCATTTTCTTCCCAAGCTCTTCTAGTGTCCTTCCCCACTCTTCGTCCTTTTTTGAGCTCTGCCTCCCAATCTTCCCTCCCAGGTGCATCCGCCAGTCCTGGTTCCCATCCTGCTCTTTGGTAACCCATTTTTCTTACCATAGAAAGAAGTGCTTATGTACTTTCAGGAGTGAGTGCATGTGTGTGTGGGGGGGGTTTGTTGTGGGGGGGGAGGGGGTAGGAAGGGGGAGAGGGAAAGGGGGAGGGGGACAGTGGCAGAAGGGGAGAGATGGAGGAAGGTTAGGGGGTAAAAGGGGAGAGGGGGAAAGGAAGTGAGGGAAAAACAAGGGGGAGGGGGGGAGAAGAGGGGGAGGAGGAGAAGGGAAGATGAAGAAGGAAGAGGAAGAGAGGAGAGGGGAGAGGAGTGTGGGGAGTATATGTGGCAGAGGATGGTTGGATCCCTTTACAGCTTATGTAATTCCAGAAGTGTGTGTGTGTGTGTGTGTGTGTGTGTGTGTGTGTGTGTGTGTGTGTGTGTGAAGGCAGGTGTTTGTTGTTGGGGGGGAGGTAGGGAGGGAGGTAGGAGGGGGACAGGGATAGAGAGTGGGAGTTAGGACAGTGGCAGAGGGGGAGAGAGATGGGGGAAGGTTAGGGGTACAAGGATAGAGGGGGAACGGAAGTGAGCGAAAAGCAAGGGGGAGAGGAGAGGAAAGAGGAAGAGGAGGAGAAGGAGAAGGAAGATGAAGAGGAAGAGGAAGTGGATGATGAAAGAGAGAGGAGTGTGGGGAGTATATGTGGTTAGGATCAGCCTTTACAGTGGTGGTAAGGGTTCGTGTACAAATGTGTGTATGCACAAAGTATGTTCTCACATGCTCTTGTGCATGTGTTTGGGGGCCTAGTAGACGTATGTGTGTGTATGTGTGTTTGTAGATAGTTATTGTTTTCCTAATCTCATGGTGTCCCATCTTCAAAAATAACAAAAAAAACAATACCATGACTGGAACAATACACAAATAACCCGCACATAGGAGTCTAGCCTCCAAAAATTCCATATACAGATTGCTCAGTAAGGGGGACAATGGATTACCCATCGCCATTCCCTGTTTTTGAGAATAGTATTTTCAAACTTTTGTTTATGTAAATTTGAACAAGGGGCCCAACACTGACCCCTGCGGAACTCTGCTCATGACGGCCCCCACATTGATTTCTCCCCCTTTATGCAAACTCTCTGCTGCCTATTTGTCAATCATGGCTCTACCCAGGAAAAAATTTCTCCCCTATTTCGTGTGCAATATTTACTCAATTTATTTGTTTCATTTGAAGAGCGATAATCCCGTATGGGTCATACACAGCCTTGTGGAATGTGAGGCAACCAGAGTCGTTCATATTAACTTCCGGTGACACTCTTATGTTAACAACAGCTAACAGATCCCCCTTCCTGCTCCCCTCTATCTCTGTCTCCCCATTTCCCCTTTTCTTTGTCTGTCTGTCTGTCTCGTCTGTCTGTCTGTCTCTCTGTCTGTCTTCTGTCTGTCTCTCTGTCTGTCTCTGTCTGTCTCTCTGTCTGTCTCTCTGTATGTCTCTCTGTCTGTCTCTCTGTCTGTCTCTCTGTCTGTCTCTCTGTCTGTCTCTCTGTCTGTCTCTCTCTCTCTCTCTCTCTCTCTCTCTCTCTCTCTCTCTCTCTCTCTTTCTTTCAAACTTTTTTTTTGTACAAATTTATATCTTTCATGTTGCTGGATTCTGCTTTTCCCTTTCCTGTTACATAGTATTTAGAATCTTTACTCAACTCCATCGTTCATCTTCTGTAAGGATTTGCATTAGTTTTTATTTCATATTTTGAGTAAGATCTTTACTTCATAAACAAACATACTTGTAGGGCTATTTATATTTCTGAACATTCATTTATATAAATTAAAAACCTTCTCTAGGAAAGTTTGGATCACATGGCAACTCATTATTGGTACTCATTCACGACTACACTTTTCCTTTTATTATAATTCTCATTTTTCTCTCAAATAAAAAATCTATCATTCATTGTAAAAGTTTGCCTTTTATGTTTTACATTTTCCAGATTTGCCTTTGATGTGGAACTCTGCCCAAAGCGCTAGCAAAATTTAAATAAATGCAGTCTATTTCCATTTCGTCCTTGAAAAAATTATCCTATTATGTCAAAGAAGCTTAAAGGATTTAATATACTGGAATATGCTGATCAAAAACCTATTTACTCCTCAGCATTTCTTTGCTATCCAAGCGTTTTATCCAATTTCTCTAATGGCTTTCAGCAGTAAGTTCACCAATAACGTTTGTCACTGACACAGCCTTCTAGGTAAAGGATCCTGATCTTTTATAAAGTGGCCCTATGTGCTATTTTCCATCTGTCCACCACTTGTAGTGTAATCTTAAATATTTTCCAGTGAAGACTACTTGGTTCGTCCTTATATTTATTTAGGACCAATAGTGCTATCTCGTCTAGTCCTGTTGACTTCTTGTCTGTATCCAGTAGTAGCTTCTCGACCTCATCTTCAGGTACTCTTTTTATTTATCAGGAATATTTTCTGACACTGGTCTATATCATATGATCACCCACTAAATGACTACTCGAGAGAATCGTAAAAGATTTTACATTAGTCGATTAAGGCCTTGCTATCAGATCACTGCAAATCAACTTATTCAGTGTGGACGAGCCTTAAATTATCTTCACGGATGCAGGTTAGCATGGGGAGGGGGGTGAATGCGCGTTCCTGGGTCATTCACCTCTATGAATACAAAAATTAGCTGCATCCTCATCTGACACCGATGGCAGGAAAAGGCGATTTCTAAGTGAGAGAGTCACTCGTCATTGGATATTTCATTATCTTCCATATTTGACTGACTGTTTAGGGGTATAAGTTAACAACATCTATGGGTTCCATATTTATAATCTCACACATTTCCTACCTTGATTCTGTGACTTTATTTTCTTCCATAATTCACTGTTTTTGTCTTTCACACTTACTTTTTTGAGCATAAACTTGAATAAAATCTTTGGTTCTGCGATAATCCTTCCCACTATTTCCTTTACAAATTTTATTTGCTCCTGTCTCCTAACCTTTCTATATTAATTTCTGTCATGTTTAAACCTCTGGTCAGTCGCTGGGTTGGCACATTTTCTACTGAGTCCCAGTGTTTCTTCTGTACCTCTGCAGCTCCCTTCCTTTATCATGAATTTTTATATGATGTTTCTCATCATTGGCATAAATCGATTAATACAATTTTCATATATTTTGCAGAGTTGTATACCTTTCCTTCTTATAATCTAGCTGTTATTTTCTGCGCTTCTCTTTTTCTTCCATAAGTCATGTTTAGTAATATATATATTTCCATTTGAACATGATCACTCTTTCCAGGTGGGTTTGGATAGTTTATGTTGAGAATTTCTTTGCATTTTGTAGTGAATTAAAGACGGTGTATTGTCTTCTCTTATTCAATTTTATTTGGATGTTTCGCTGCGTAAGAGAACTTATTATAATTTTAAGAGAATTTGTGGATAATTAATTAAGCGTTCTTACCTCTTAGGGTAGCAGATCGAATTTTACAATAAATTCCCTGTACAGAGTTTTTTTTTTTTTAATGCTTATAGAATATTGTGTACTCCCAGTAATTAAATTCTATCCTTTCGCATTTGAAATTAATAGGTTACTTGTATGAATTTACGAATGTTTTTTTTTTTTTATCTTTCTTATGGATTTCTACTTCTAGAAATACATGATTTGTTGTTTGGATTTTCCTTTTCGTAGCTTTAAGTGTTTTTTTTTTTATCAAATTTGATAGGCTTTTAAATTTTTTCTGCCCCTTTTTCGTCTTCAAACTGAGAAAAACTCAAATCCTACATCTGAGATATGTATTTCTCACAGCACATGTATATGTGTAAAGTTTACTCTAATCTCTATTTTAGGGATTAAATTATTCTTGTTTGACGGTGAAAAGGTTGCAAATAACAAACAAACCATGTGCTACCACATTATGAATGTAATTTTTGTTTTACCTGGTTTCAGGCACATAGTATCAGCCTTCTTCTCGTTGATATTGTCCCTGGTGTATTTTCTGAAAATTATACCACATACAAACTTTATGAATAAGATTGTTTGTAGGTTGGTTTCCTTTATATTAATGAGTTTATTATGTATTCAGTGTTCGTTTACTTGAGAAACCACTGAACAGGAAGGAATTGTTCTATTATTCTTCAGAAAAAAGTGGGTTTTTTTCTGCTGCGAATTAATGTACTTTCATCTTCTACTTTTACAGTTGTCTTCTGATATGTTGGTACAGTCTTCAAGTTTCCTCGTGGCTTTAACTCTTTTTAATAGTTGCTCATTAAACATGAGTGAAAATAAGTAGCATCGGCCTGCTCTTATCTTTCCATAATTTACCAATATATCTCTACACTCCTATAGGAACTTTAATTTTAAACTATCTAGACATTTGAATATGCCACTGCTCTCGCACATTTCCTCATATTATATTTCCCAGTGCAACCAATGAAGTATGACTGAGTTTTTCCTCTTAACATTTTTTTAATATCTTGTGGTTGTTTAACATTGCTCTCTAATTCCTGAGTTTATGGTAACAGGGGTCTTTTTTTTTTTAACTCATCATTTTATTTCTTAATTTCTCGTTTTGTTTCACTACACTTGCTTAGGTTTCCAATATCTTGCATTTGATGGAATCTCTCTACCCTTGCTGCACTATTTTTTGTTTGGTTTATCTGGTTCTGAACTCTCAGTTTTTAGTTTCGTTCATGTTCCTTCTTTTTATCTCTTCATTTTATTTACCTGGGCTGTTAAATCACATTCTTTTTCTTGAGAACCCATTGATTTTTGTTAGCTTGACGAAGCACGAAGTTCTTGAACTGCTGTTTTCACATGTTATTATATTTATTAAGTCTTTGTTCTTTCTAGTTAATTTATAGTTATTTTAGTGATTATATTTACTTTGCATCTTGTTGCTCAGGCTTTCAATCAAATACTGATTATCCTCAAAACCTGAGATATCATTATTAGGCTTTTATTTGCCTTTAATTGTTTTGCGTAATTTCTGTGTCAGATTTCAAACTAAGTGACGTCTGCAGATTGCTCAGCGAACACTTATTAATGACAATCGCAATTTTTTAGTGTTCTGGCTGAGTCTAAATTGGGGTAATGTTCACTTGTCGAATAGGTTTAATTTTCTCCCACTAAAACTAGGGTTGTTCTACTATAAACATGGTATTCCACTTAAACTGGGTAGCTCCACTAAATACAAAATAGTACCACTTAAAATATGAAGCCTTAATGAGAGCATAGTGATCCCAATAAAAGCATAGTACCACTAAAGTCGTAGACGTCAACCTAAAAGCATAATATCCCTCTTAACTCACGGTATCCCACCTCTTAACTCACGGTATCCCACCTCTTAACTCACGGTATCCCACTAACAACATGGTAGTACCGCTAAAAATAAAAACGAAACAAGTGATTGACAGGTTGCGTCTCTAAATATCTTTGACAGTCAGTGCTGTCACTTTACTAACCACACGACAGATAAACATGAAGAAATAAAAGGGAAAACAATATATATAAGTGAACTATGGGTACAACTAACATGGAGGTTGAGCTCAAGGTTGGAGGTGGCGTGCAGGGTTGGAGGTAGTGTGCCTGGAAAGGGAGTGGGCGCTGAATGGATGTCTAGGGCAATTGGTGCAAATTGCTGGATAGACAAGTACTACAAAGAATTTGTGGTTCCATTCACTGACAACTGGGACAATTTCCATGACAAACATTCATTGATGGGTTACATCTCTCTGGGGCAGAGGTAGTAATGTTAGCAAAACTTTGTTGAGGGAGCCGTTCCTGAGTTGTTTAGGACGTTAAACTGACAGAAGATAGAGGCTTTGGTGAGTTTGTGTTGTGCGTGTGTGCGTGTGTGTGTGTATGTTTGTGAATGTGTGTTAGTTACCATTTTGTCCTAGGCACATGTCGATTAGACACTAGGCCTGTTGTATGTATGTGTGTGTGTACGAAACACTTCGAAATGTTTCGGCCCCGCTGGGAATTGAACCCGGGCCCTCCGTGCGTGAAGCAAGAGCGCTAGCCACCATGCCATCGGGGCGTGTGTGTGTGTGTGTGTGTGTGTGTGTGTGTGTGTGTGTGTGTGTGTGTGTGTGTGTGTGTGTGTGTGTGTGTGTGGAAAACAAACAGGTTGCAGCACGAGGGGAAAAAAAAGCGAAAAAAATTGATATGACACTCTCAGGGAAATATTCAAAACACATTGTTCAATATTTAAGTTACTAATAAAAGCAAAGGAATTGGTCAACAAGGAGGGAAGTGAAAGACTGATACCCTTAAGTTCTACTAATAGAACTTAAGTGAACACTAGAAATAAAATAGATGAGCTGAAATTAATTGCATGTGCAGGAAGCATAAATATTATTGCTATAACAGAGACCTGGGTCAACCTGAAAGATAGAGAAATACCTTGTGAATGCCACATACAAGACTATAAATTATTTCACACTGATAGGGTCAACAAGAAGGTGGTGGAGTGGCGACGTAAGTCAGAGATAATTTAAACTGTTGCATTAGACAAAATATAAAAGTGGAAGTGATGGACATTGCATCTATTTGGCTACAGTTTCTTGAGGGACGTGATAATCTAATTTTGGGTGGGATTTACAGGCCTTCAATTCTCAATAGGGAACGTGGTAAACTTCCATGAGACGAAATTACTAAGACATTTAAGATATGAACGTGGTGTTATTGGGAGATTTTAATTTCGGTCAAATTGACCTTCGCAATTTAGTAGGAAATCTTGAGTCTAGCAACTTTCTTAATACGATTCAGAATTGTTTTTAAAACAGTGTGTGACAGATCCAACTAGAGAAAACAACCTGCTTGAGAAAAGTAATCACAAATCACTCAGTTTCAACATCTCATGGAATTGCCTAAATAACTACAATCAAGTTAAAGTTCTTGATTTTCGCGTTAACGATGTTGTGAAGCCGAGACATTAACTGGGTCGAGTCCCTTGAGGTGAATTGATAAGTCGGGTATGTGGCAGGCAGGTAGGTGACGATGATTGTCAGTATGACATTATTCAAGGCATAGTTCAAGCTGCTTAGGCAATATATGTTCCAAACAGGGAAATTAGACTCTACATGGATAAACAATTGATTATAACATCTCATGGGTCAAAAGAGAGGCATTTAAAGGATAATCAAACGAGGAGAAGGAAGCCTAAGAAATAAATATATTCTATTAAAGAGAGAAATCAAACGATGAATAAGAAAAGTCAAAAGAGATTATGAAATTAAAATCGCAAGGGAATCGAAGACCAGCCAAAAAGGTTTCTTTCAAACCCACTTAAAAGTTGTTCAGGACAGCTGTCAGTGACAAAGAAATGTGTACAAACTTCAACACTTCTTTCCTTCCAGTTTTTACGCAGGAAGATACTATAGAAATTACATTAATATCAATTACATAGGTCAGGAGGAAAATAAGTTACTAGTGACATTGTTCTCAGACAGATAGATTAAATGCAAACAAGTCACCGGTCCTGATGAAATGTTCTCAAGGGTTATAAAGGAATATAAGGATAAACTTATCTAGTCTTTTCAACATATCTACAGACTGGTATACAGCCAGATAAGTGAAAAATGGCAAATGTGATACCTGTCTACAAAACAGCATAACGGTAGGTCGTTAGCTTCGAATTATAGACCAGTTAGCCTAACCTCCATTGTAGGAAAATTGATGGAATCAATTATTGCCAAGGCTATTAGAAGCCACCTTGAAAGGCGTAAATTGATCAATGAGTCTCAGCACGGTTTTGCAAAGGGACGTTCTTGCCTTACGAATTAACTAACTTTTTTCAACAAGGTGTGGTTGATAGATAGGTAACTGTTTGCATACATAGGGAGAAATCAGAGTGGGGATGAGTCACAAGCGGTGTTCCACAGGGGTCAGTACTGGTCTTTTTGTTGTTCAAAATATACATAAACGATATAGATGAGGGAATAAATAACGACATAAGCAAGTTTATATAACACTAAACAGGCCATCAGATTCATTCTGATGAGGACACTAGAGTGCTATAGGAAGTTCTGAACAGACTGTTTCAGTGGTCGGAGTAGTGGTAGATGCAGTTTAATGTAGATAAATGAAACGTTGAAAATCTGAGAAAAGTAAATAACAAAGGGCACTTACAAACTGAATAATGTAGATCTCAGTCACTCTGAATGAAAAAAAAAATAGGAGTTCTGGTTAGCATTAATCTAAAGCCAAGACAACAGTGCATAAGTGTTCGCAATAGAGCAAATAGAGTTCTTGGCTTTATATCAAGTAATATAAATAATGGGAATCGTCAGGTTATACTTCAGTTTTATATATCTTTGGTTAGGCCTCATTTAGATTATGCTGCGCAGTTCTGATCACCGTATTACAGAATGGACATAAAAGAACTTGAAATACTACAAAGAATGAAGACAAAGCTGATTCCATATTTCAGAAATCTTTCCTACGAGGATAGAGTGAGGGCACTATATCTGCACTCTCTGGAAAAGCGTAGAATTAAGTGGAACCTGACTGAGGGGAGTAAATGGAAGACGAGAATAGATAAAAGGGGATACAAATAACGTGCTAAAAATACGTACCCTACACAGGACTCTCAAAAATGGGTTTAACTAAGAAAAAAATTATTTAGAAAAGATATTGGAAAGCAATGGTTTGGTAATGGAGTTGTGGATGAGTGGACCAAACTTTCTGAGTGGCGTCACAGAAGCGAAAACCTTGAGTAGCTTTAACTATATGCTGTGAGTTGGACCTGCCTAGCATGGGACAGTATGCCTGCTGCAGTGCTTCTCCTTGCTTATGTTGTTAATATAGGGATGGAGGAGATGTGCAGGGATGGATGTGGTGTGCAGGTATGGATGTGGTGTACATGTATGGATGTGGTGTACAGGTATGGGTGTGGTGTGCAGGGATGGGTGTGGTGTGCAGGGATGGGTGTGGTGTGCAGGGATGGGTGTGGTGTGCAGGGATGGGTGTGGTGTGCAGGGATGGGTGTGGTGTGCAGGGATGGGTGTGTGTGCAGGGATGGGTGTGGTGTGCAGGGATGGGTGTGGTGTGCAGGGATGGGTGTGGTGTGCAGGGATGGGTGTGGTGTGCAGGGATGGGTGTGGGGTGCAGGGATGGGTGTGGTGTGCAGGGATGGGTGTGGTGTGCAGGGATGGTGTGGTGTGCAGGGATGGGTGTGGTGTGCAGGGATGGGGTGGTGTGCAGGGATGGGTGTGGTGTGCAGGGATGGGTGTGGTGTGCAGGGATGGGTGTGGTGTGCAGGGATGGGTGTGGTGTGCAGGGATGGGTGTGGTGCTGGTTAAGAGTGTGATACATGAAGTCAGTGTAGGTTGAGGGAATGGATGCAGGGTTGGAGATGAGTCTGGATGTGAGGGTGGACCAAGGTGCTGGAGTGGGTGATGCGTGGAGGTATGGAGGTGGGTCTAGATGTGGGGGTTAGTCTAGGTGTTAGTGTGTCTTCATGTGGTGATGAGTCTGGGTGTGGAGGTGGGTGATGATGTATGTGGTGATGAGCCTGAGTGTGGAGGTGGGTGATGATGTATGTGGTGATGAGCCTGAATGGTGAGGCGGGTGATGATGTATGTGATGATGAATCTATGTGTGGAGATGGGTATGATATATGAGGTGATGAGTCTGGGTGTGAAGCGTGGGCAGTGATTTCTTTGGTGGTAAGTCTTGAAGAGGTGGGTAGTGACGCGCGCGCGCGCGCGTGTGTGTACTCGCTTAGTTACTCATCTAGTTGTGGTTGCAGGGGTCGAGTCATAGCTCCTGGACCCGCCTCTTCACTGGCCGCTACTGGGTCACGCTCCCTGCTCCATGAGTTTTACCATACCTTTCCTTAAAGCTATGTATGGAACCTGCCTCCACTACATCGCTTCCCAAGCTATTCCACTTCCCGACCACTCTATGACTGAAGAAATACTTCCTAACATCCCTGTGATTCATTTGAGTCTTCATCTTCCAACTGTGTCCCCTTGTTGCTGTGTCCAATCTCTGGAGCATTCTGTCTCTGTCCACCTTGTCTATTCCTCTCAGTATCTTGTATGTCGTTATCATGTCCCCCCTATCTCTCCTGTCCTCCAGTGTCGTCAGGTCGATTTCCTTTAACCTCTCCTCGTAGGACATATCCCTTAGCTCCGGGACTAGTCTTGTTGCAAACCTTTGCACTTAATCTAGCTTCTTTACGTGCTTGGCTAGATGTGGGTTCCAAACTGGTGCTGCATACTCCAGTATGGGCCTGACGTACACAGTGTGTGTGTGTGTGTACTCTAATTGTAATTACCTAATTTTGGTTGCAGGGGTCGATTCATAGCTCCTGGCCCTGCCTCTTCACTGGTCGCTACTATGTACACTCTCTCCCTGCCCCAAGAACTTTATCACACCTCTTCTTAAATCTATGTATGGATACTGCCTCCACTACATCACTTTCCAGTGTGTGTGGGTGGGTGATGATGATGAATGAGGGGATGAATACCCAACATTTATGCCGTAATAGATGCTGGGTTGAAGGTGAGGCAGGCACCTTAGGGAAGAGAGAGTCGCGTCCCTCACAGAGAAGAGACCTAATAGCCCTAGGCACTTCCACTCAGATCACTACTGCGTTGCGTTAGATGACTCAGTGTCGGGGTGGATGGTGGGGGATGGATACTTTTATCCTAGGCAGAATAACACTGACTCAAACTGACGTACAGAAGCACTCGCAAGACATCAGCAGTCCTCCAAGATTTATTTTTTATATAATCAAAACCAAGAGCTAAACCCACTAGAGTCATACAGCTCCAAGATTTACGATATTAAGAAATATTGTTTATCATTTAATTTTACCTGCTATTTCTTAACTTATTCTGATTTCGTCATTTCAGACTCCAGACTCCCATACTCGTATCTTAAGAGTGTGATTCAAAATAACACTTGAGGCCTGATCTAGTACAAGGCCTCAGGAGTGATGGCTTCCTCAGTCAGCTATAAGCCTACAAATGTTATTTTTGCATGAAAACGGCGACTTTCACAGACCCTCTGCCACTTCCAGTGAGATGGCACTTAAAACTGAGATTACACGACATTTGTGATATACACATCCAATAACACTCACCCCTAGTGACGTGGCACTCACGACGGAGACTACACAACATATGTAACATTTCCGCAGACCCAGTGTCAATGTCAGACGCGTGGCACTCATAACTGAGGCCACAAGGCGCGTGTGACACTCCTGCAGACTTATTGTCATTGTCAGAGCAGTATCACTTAAAACTAAGACTGTCCAGCACGTATGGCACTCCCACACTCCCAGGGTGCTGGCACTAAAAACAGTGCAGCCTCTCCTCCAACCAATACAGTGTAATATATCTTAATCTAGGCAAGATTACATATAGGTAAGCTACAATATCCAAATTGTATTAACTAATGAATGACTCCTGTCATCGTGGGATACACCGAATTTTCTTGAAACGTTGTTAACCCCACGCACAACTGAGATCGTTTATACCTATATTTCTTCATCGTGAGATCTGGAACTTATCTTACAACCGTGTATTGTATATCTGATGAATAAAGTCCTATCATAGATTCCTTGTTAAGTTTGTTCCTAAGATTAATTATGACTGAACTTTATGTTAATTATGCGTATTGAAATGAATTTAAAAATAATGATTCTTAGTTAATATTTCATTATGTTTAGACAATTTTCTTCTGGAACAAGATAGGTACACTATGCACCCTGAGAAAGCAATAAGTTTAGCTTCTGTAAGCAATGTAGGGAAAGAACCACATTTTTTATCTGGCCTTTGCTTAAAAGAGACGAGCCTATAATGATGACAACAAAAGTTGAGTGAAATATTAGTCGCTATACGACTAAATAGTGACTGTGCAAATAAATGTTTAATGAATGAGATTCAAAACTGTGTCGACCTTATGTTGTCTGTCCTAATACTAACCCCACCTAGTGAAGAAATCATAGATTGAATACCCACATACTCTGCTCCAAGATGAGAATCATGGAACTCCATATCCATCAAGAACTGCAAGAAATTCCTATCACTTGCTTTAAAAATTATATGGAGATGAAATCTGGAAACAAGAGTCATCCCACTGTAATTAAAGGCCCCAGATGAAACTCCACTCCAAATGCAAAATCCTGTAGACCGATTGCACCGACGTCACACATTAAAATCTTCGATAATTATAATAATGTATAAATTTTATGCTAATGTAATAAGTGGAAAAGAGGGAGATTGATATTTAACTTTTAAACAACTAGAAACCAAATAGTAATAGTGAACAAAGTAAATCAGGGGCTGTTGCAGTGAAAATCTATGTTCCCCAAGGCGCAATACTTGCCCCAAATTCCTTTTCTCATTCTCACATGTGACACAGACGGAGATATAAATTACAGCCCATTTTCATCCTTTGGAAGCGATGAGAGTTGTGCTAATTTAGGACGCAGCAAATTTCCTAGTTGATATAAACCAAGTCTTCCAGTGGACTACAAAAAACAATTCGCTATTCACTGATGACAAATTTGATCTAATCCTCTATGAAAATTTTGAGGAAATAAATACTGGAACGGAATATGAAACAAACTCAAAGCACTCAAGAGAGAGTGGAAGATTAATGTCAGCGACTTAGTAGTCAGAAGATCTCCAATTGTTATTATCTCTACCGCAAGGCAAAAGATACACACATACTCTAAGAGACAACTAAACATGTGTAAAAGAAATTACCAACAAATTCCTTATTGTCTTCAATAAGGAACTGGATATGTTCCTCAAATCACTTGTTTATCAGCCATGCTGTGGTGGATACACTAGACAAGGTGCTGCACCAGTAGCCTGGACGCTGAAGCCATCAACCAGGAGACCTGGTCTGAGACCCAGCCACACGGGCGATGATTCTCAAAATCGTCTTCAGGTAACATTCAAGCAATAGTTTCAGTATGACCAAGCAATAGTTTCAGTATGACCAAGCAATAGTTTCAGTATGACCAAGCAATAGTTTCAGTATGACCAAGCAATAGTTTCAGTATGACCAAGCAATAAGTACAACACAACGAAATACTATTAGTCCCGGTGTAACAAAACAATTGCCTTGAAGATACTGGTATTATTATTATTATTATTATTATTATTATTAATTTTATTATTATTATTACTATTATTATTATCAATTTTATTATTATTATTATTTTTAATTTTATTATTATTATTATTATTATTATTATTATTATTATAATTATTATTATTATATTCACATGCAAGAAGCCAAGCTCGAATGGGTGAAAGGAACTGAAGTTTTTATCAAAAGATGATCAGGGAACATGGAAAAAAGTTGACACTGCACACTGTACACTTCACTTTCACTGTACACTGCGCAGAGAGAAACTAAAAGCTTGTTCTGAAACATTTATCTTCTTCACAAGCACAGGTCAAGCTGGTTGTATCCACTGTACTTCTACACACACCACTGTGAAATTATACGTGATCCTCACGCCTCATTGTATTCCTTGGCACCACTATACTTGTTTTTAATGCTTCAACACGGTGCGTGGCACCAGTACACATAAGCACCATGCTTCAGTGCAGTGCTTGATACCAAGTGCCACAATACAGCAGCTTAATACCAGGTACCACAATACAGTGCTAGATACCAGATGTCACAATACAATGCATGACTGTAGATGTCACAGTAATAAAAGATACTAAAGATGGCTCCGAAAATAGTGCCTGCTACCAGGAGATGTCTCAGTACTGTACCTGCTACCAGATGTCACATTATAGTGCCTGTTAACAAGAGAAGTAACAGTAAAGTGACTGATATCACAGCATGCAATAAAACAGTATTTGACACTCAAGTGCATAAAATTAATATACTATAGAAAACATATTCGCTAAAGAATGCAGAAAATGTTGCGCTCGTAAATGTTGCCTGTGGTGTTATTTTAATTGAAAAATAGTCATGAAAAGTAGAACTCATAGCATTGTGTCTGGAACAACTCACAAGCAACCCACAATTTGAGGAAGAAACATTAGAGACGTTTCGATCCCTCAAGACCATTATCAAGTCGCAGCTGCGCAAATCAAGCTAACCTGAAGCCTAATCCACACCACTTTACTCACGTCATTACACACAAAGACCCTAGAACCAGCAGAGGAATGTTGATAACTTCTCTCCCAACAGAGAATGCAACAACGAGTTTCTAGAAGAGTGATATTCAAAATATTTTTCCCTATGCTCTACTGTCCGTCAAATCTCACACATGAATCCATTAACAGAGCGATTAAAACTATCTGAAAATTGGCATGAGCATCATGGTTTTCCACAGGTAATGTTCCCACCAACCACGACATCACGCTGTCCAGAAGTAACATCTTCGTATTTATCACTTCCATGAAATGAATATAGAGAGAGATTAATAAAAAGGTGACAGCTTTATATTAGAGACCTTCGCCTCACACCATCCTTCTAAATTATTCAGGCGTAAACAACAAAAAAGCACAATACCGTGACTGGAACAATACACAAATAACCCGCACATAGGAAAGAGGAGCTTAGGACGACGTTTCGGTCCAACTTGGACCATATACAAAGTCACACAGTGTGGCTGTGTAAATTATCCAAGTCGGACCGAAACGTCGTGGTAAGCGGGTTATTTGTGTATTCAGGCGTCCGGGAGTCACCATAATAGTCCTGTGAACACTTAACAATGCTCTATTGTAACCTGACCTGGCTGGGTCGGGGCATTGGCTTAAGCCGGTGGGAGACTTGGACTTGCCTCGCATGGGCCAGTAGGCCTGCTGCAGTGTTCCTTCTTTCTTATGTTCTTATGTTCTTATTTACGTACCATTCCTGTTCCTGTCGCTACTGAGCTTTGACGTGAAAATCTTCTAGGACGGACCTAGAAGTCATCTAACGTTTTCTCTCCTAATTATGGGTTATTTACGATGAGGAGTCACTTGCTATCAAATTTTCATATACCTCAAACACCCTGATATCTACAACTAACTATTGTACCGGAAACTTGACCCCAATCTCATCCATTGTAAGAGAGCTTACTTTTCTTGCCTGGGACACTAGATCTTAGCATATTGATGAAATTTTAACTTCTAAAAGATCAATGTACTAAAATTCCAATGTAATCTTAACATGGACTTGGCGTAAAGATGAAACTGTCGGCATAAGCAGCATGCATATTTATGTGATGATTCACAGATGTTGACCAAAATACAACTTTCGAAGTACTGCGGTCCACTATGCGATTAAACTAGAATATTAAAAAAAGTCAGAAAAGACTTCGGAGAATACATATTATGCTAGTTTCTCACACTACCAATAATGATAACCCTAATATTACATTAGAAACAGTAAACGGAATTCTAAACGTTAGGGCAAAGAACGACAGTTAAAGTCTTAGGAACATAATCTTTAATATCAACCTCACTTAAGAATGTAACTGATACCAGACAGCAACCTCCATGACTACAGCTTCTTACGCAACATTTGTTTTGTGTGCAAGGGGCTTAGACTTCCAACAAGCGTGTGTAAAGGTGTTATATAGGAGCGAGTGGAGGCAAATGGTTTTTATGGCTTGACGTGCTGTTGGACGTGAGCTAAGTTATATTTATGAAGGTATACCGCATAGCCGGACTTGAGTACTGGAGGTGGAAAGTACAGCCCCTACACTCTGAAGAAGGTTGGGGATATTTACAATTTTGAACTGAAGTATTGGCACCCTTCTAGGAAAACAATGATAGAGTGATATATATAGCAATGAAACCACGAAACAAGTGGTCTTGAATCATTTACCAAACTGCGGCAGGCAAGGATTCGACCCCACAACATTGTCTCGCCTCAAGAGGCCACACAATATATGTACATGTCACCTTACCAACTGAGCCATCGATCCTACAAACATGAACCTAGTGAACTAGGCTTGTTTCATGTTGCGAGGACACTCGTGGTAGTTGTATGATCAAGGATTAATTTCAGCCTCCTCCTGTTTGAATACCCGCCTCCACAAGCAGTCTATATAGCAATGAAACCACGAAACAAGTGGTTTTGAATCATTTACCAAACTGCGGCAGGCCAGGATTCGACCCCACGACATATTGTCCCGCCTCAAGAGGCTACACAATATACATGTCACCTTACCAACTGAGCCATCGATCCTACAAACATGAGCCTAGAGAACAAGGCTTATTTGTAGGATCGATGGCACAACTGGTAAGGTGACATGTATATTGTGTGGCTTCTTGAGGAGGGACAATATGACAATAGGACAATATGTGCCGGCACTGTACTTCCCATCTTCAGGACTGCCGGTTTCCATGAATCCCTTCATAAATGTTACCTTGCTTACACTCCAACAACACGTCAAGACCTAAAGACCACTTGTCTCCATTCGCTACAATCTAACATGCTCAGGCATGCTTGCTGGAAGTCCAAGCCCCTCGCACACAAAACCTTCTTAACTCCCTTCCTCTCTCTCTCTCATATATATATATATATATATATATATATATATATATATATATATATATATATATATATATATATAAACTATTAGGTACCATCTCTAGAACTTTACTGGGGACCTTCATTCTCAGAGAAAATAAATGTACCTCAAGGAAAACTAAAGGTTCTCCCCGGAGCTATTTGAATATTTTCTTCTCCTCCCATCCCCTATATCTTATATTCTATATGAACGTTGACAGAAAACACAAACATGAATACATTGGTACAATACCTGAAGAGTTTACCTGGAAAGTTCCGGGGGTCTACGCCCCCGCGGCCCGGTCTGTGACCAGGCGTCAAATATTATGAATCTCCAGCTCCTCCAAAACCGGACGTGAGCCCAGTATGCAGCATGCATTTCCTTTCTGGATGGCCACGCTGAGCCGCTGGAACATGAAAGTGGCTGCCCTGGGGTTCCTGGTGGTGTCGATGAGTCTGGAACCCTGTTCTTTAAGGAAACGTGTGATATTTTTTCCCCAAGATCCCAAGGTCTCTGATCCCACTGCGACAAATTGATACTGTTGGCTTATGTCCCTGTACTTGCCGATCTTGTACTCCTCCCTGTGATCAGAAGCTCCTCCCTGTCGCCCGACACTGTGATGGATGTAGGTGTCAGCCAGTGTCGAGACACAGATATAATCCCATGCTAAGAGCTTGCCATTCTTCCAAGGATAGGTAGTGATCCCATCTGGGCTGTTTGCTGGGTTGTGGGTGTTGTTGGCTGCTAGTGATCGGGGCTCTCTCTCGGCTGGGTATCCAGGTGTAGCAAGGGTTCTCTTTATGATGTCGTTGACTTCATTGTGTCTTGCATGCCAGCCTTTGGTTTTGGAACAGTTAAGACCATGAAGACCATATTGGTCGGTTTGTGCATTGCCACAAACACACGTATATTCTGAGTAAATTGGGGCAGCAAGGCGCAGAGCGTGTTCCCATTGCTGAAATGGGAACTGTTTGGAGGAAGTCCCCGGAGTGTTGTGCACTCACAGCTTGGAGACTGGCAGTCTCCCTGCCTGATGTTACAACTCTAAGCATGTTGGCAAGCACCTTTTCAGCGATGGGGTCATCCCAACTGGACTGTTTGTAGGCCAGTGCTGCACTAGGTTTCGGTGCTGGAGCAGCAAGAGTCTCCCATGCAGTGATGACACTGGCATAGCTAGGGTCCTGTATTTCTGCTGAGTCAATGAGGTTGTCTGGAAGAATTTGTTTTATTAACTCATTTGATGCTATGGAAGGGGATAGAAAAGCTGGTAGGGCAATCTGGGAGGATTTGCGTACTCCCAGCCCCCCCAAGTCTGACTGGAAGTGAAGCTTGTAACCACTGTCCATCTTCGAAGGCTGGGGAGCATCTGAGGAAGTAGGTAAGCTTTGGGATTGACAGACAGGCACCTGGTGAGTAGGTAGAAGGCATCATGTGTATCGATGTCTACCTTCCATCGTCCTGAGGTCTGAGATTTTTTTTCTAGGATCAAATCGATTGCATTGGGCCCAAGAGGAGCACTAAGGAGAGTGCTGTTGGTTGGATCAATGGCTCATACTCGTGGTAAAGCAGCACTAATATTTTAGATCATCTGTCGATTGGTAGAAACTATTTCACATTTGGTGGGGTTTAAAGATAGGCCCAGGCTCTCTCTCATGTCTTTTATTTTTCTGATGTCCTCTAGGAGAGATTCTGTAGTGCCAGCTAGGGTACCATCATCCAAGAACCAGATATTGAGCTCACTGGAGAGCGCTTCTGTGTCTTCCATGATGACCAGACAGAACAGAAAGGGGGCGAGAGGGTATCCCTGTTGCACACCCTCACTAGAGTCAATTTCATGGTCCCCAAACAATAGTTTAGAAGTCACACTATAACACGATTCTATGAAGGGATAGAGGGAAGGGAAGTGTCTAGAAACTGCTTGGAGAGCAGCATCCCTTCTGACTAAGTTGAAAGCATTGGCAAAGTCCAATTTGATCAAGGCTTTTTCATCGGACATGTTGATGTATACTCGTGCTGTGTGGGCAGCTGCTTCACAGCCTTGTTGAACACCAAAACCGAGCTGAGTTGGTTTTAACATTGAGGCAGCATCTTGACTCACCATTCTTACTGTAGCCTTGGCGACAAGGCGCCGAATAGTGTTGCCCACTGCATTGGGCCTGATTCCTCCATCCTTTTTCCGGAGGGCACACAGTGAGGCACCAAAGAAAGGGGGTCTAACGGCCTCTGGGACACTGCCAGCCAGGCACACATTGGAAAATTTGGCGAGTTCAGACAGCAACCTCTCTGATACCTCACCAAGTGCTGGAATGAGCATTTATTTTAGGTATTGTGGCCTTAAACCGGTGAAACGTTAGGTGTCCTGTTGCTGGCATTTGAGCAGAGGTTGTTTGTCGCCCTAGGGGGGAGACAGACGAGGTTGTCATCTTTAGGGAATACATTTATTGCCCTAATATATGTTTCTAGTGACTTGTCCCTCCTTGGTGGGGCAGCCAAACAAGCATTGCCAAATAGCAGTAGGTTGTGCCAGGATCCGTTGTTTGCAGGAGCATCATTGACTTTCTTCAAGAGGTCAGCGAATCTGCTAGCAGCTTGAGGGCGAGCTGCTTTGGAGATGTTTGTCAGCGTCCTGGTGGATGTTAATTTGATTGCAGATTTTAGGTCCTCTGTAGAGGTGAAGTCAGGGTAGCTGTCAGCTCTGTCTGCTGGGAAGGGCTGTTGGTTGTTCCCATTTGGAGCTCTCTTGGAGCCTACACATCTATTGTGTGCACGGATGTTGTCAGTTGAGGTATTGAGTTTACATTCCCTGTGGCACACCTGGCAGATGCCTCATGGACTGATTCCATGGCGTTGGCTCTGTCGTTGAGATTCCTTGGAAACCAGTATTTCTTGTGACATTGCTGACATTGTGGGCGTGGGAGGGCGCCAGCTGTGGGGTAATGGGTGAAGGACAGCATGGATGCATGGGGGATGAGGGTGGGGAAGTAGTGAGCGGTAGTGAGAGTAATTGGTGGGGCACTAAACGGCAACACCCTTGGTCAGGAAGTTAGTAGGCCTAGACCGGGATGTGGGGAGGGGACAAGGGATTGGGGGGTCGTTGGGAGTGGCCCTGTCTGTTCACTAAAGATGCACATCACTTACTAACTTTTTGCTAATTGTCATACACTTATTATTCTATTTAGAAAAAAAAACTCGCCATTTGGCACACTAATCACCATGTTCTCACTGTTAACCGAGGTGTTCTTCTGTTCAGCATCCAATGCTGGAGTCCTGGGCGACTACTAACCTCCCCCCCCAACCCCGGCCGAACACAGAGGGTAAACAAACCTCCTCCACACCTCCGCTGGTAGGATCCCCTCAACACCACCACTACTCCCCAACTCCCCACATGCACACTGCACTTTCACTGATACAGAAGCAACGGTCTGATGCAAAGGATTGTCACGACTCTGTAATCTCCGGTGGATACTCACGATGTATGTATGTATATATATATATATATATATATATATATATATATATATATATATATATATATATATATATATATATATATATATATATATATATATATATATATAGACTTGAGGAGGTCAACGACATCATAAAGAGAAGCCTCGTCACAGCCTGTTGCCCAGCCCAACGGGAACCCCAAGTGCAGAGGTCTGATGGAAGTCAAAAACGTCCTGATGGAGCCACTATGCTACCCTGGATGGTAAGCAGATTGCTTGGGACTTCACTTGTGCCGCCACAATGGCAGACACCTACTTGCCATACTCCGTAGCTGAATGGGGTGGAGCTGTCAGCCACAGGGAGACCCAGAAGACCCGCAAATATGAAGGCCTTCCCCCTTGCTATAACTTCATCCCAATAGGGTCGGAGACCCTTGGAGCATGGGGCAAGTGTGCTCTAAAGTTTCTCAAAGAGCTGGGTGAAAAACTCATCATAGAAACCAAGGACCACAAGGCGGCCAGCTTCCTCTTTCAAAGACTCAGTGTTGCGATCCAGAGGGGAAATGCCTGCAGCATTCTGGGCATGCGGCCCACTGCCGGGGAGCTGGACGAAGTATTTGAGATGTAGCTCTGTGTTGTTATCTATGTTGTTTTACTCCCTATTGTATTCTTGTCAATGTATTTTGTCTTTAAATAAAGTATATAAAAAATATAGGGGGTGGTAGGAGAAATTTTTCAAACAGCTTCAGGGAGAACTTTGAGTTTTCCCTGAAGCAAGTGAATATATTAAGCAAATATCGCAAAGCAAGCGATACAGGATGCAAAACAACCACGGGGGAGTGGAATGGAATGATAACTAGGAATTTCGTGTTGCGATGAACACATCATCAGGAGATTGCAAAATTGCAGAAAAGAGGAGAATGACCAAGCAAGAACGTTCCCATAGGACGTCTTCACATGGAGTGTTGACGTCCATGGGAAGATGTCCTATGGGAACGTACTTGCTTGGACATCCTCCTCTTTCTGCAATTTTGCATCTCCTGATGTGTTGATTGCAACACGAAAGGCCTAGAGCTATCATTCCACTCCCCGTGGTTGTTTTTATATATATATATATATATATATATATATATATATATATATATATATATATATATATATATATAATATATATGCTACGTCTGAATAAACATTGTAGCTCTTCAAAATTCCGGCATAACCATATCTAAAAATATCTCAAGAAACGAAGAAAAATATATATATTCGGCCGCTAATAGATTCGCGAGAGGTATTCCACATATCCCTAAATCTCAGTGTCAATGTACATCAAGGCACGAGAAAGGAAAGTAGTGAACTTAAACACCGTCAAGAGACATAAGAGCTGTGGTTCCACTTATTCAAGGAAATTAGGAGCTAAAGCCCAACCTTCTCAGTGGGTCTAGTTGCTGGCGATCAATACCTTCAAGAGGTCCAAGAACTTTAACTAGACACAATCTCGAAAACTTATTTTTTACTAAATTTGAGAAAGTTATGTCATAAAAGTGTAAGTGTTCATTTATTTTCAGTTTCTTTTTCATAATCCTCTAACATATATTCTTTTCTCTCATTTTTTTTCCATTAAAAAAAACGACTGAAAGTGGACTGGGACAGCTGCTAACAATGCATACCTTAAAGGTTAAAATTAAAATATCAGAACCAGTATTCTCAAGTAATCACTTTGAAAGCAGAAAAAAAAAATCTGAAGACTCTAGGTATCCCCTTTCCTGGTGTACCTAATAAGTTATGCATTTTCTCCACTACTTTAACTAGATTATTGTAGTGATAAAACTCTATGTTAGTATTATATCATCAATATTGCTATTTTTCTAAGTGTTCATCACCTACGCATGAATTCAATGTCTCTCCATTTTTGTTTCAGTTAAAGACTCTACTGAGATGCTTGGTGTAATATGTTAGCAAAACTCGTATTCAGTCATTTTCCAAAATACATACAACCAACTTCTAATATTTTTTTTTATAAAGTCTGAAAATTTATCTTGATTATTATCATTTAATATTATATAAATTATTTGAAATGTATATTATCAGTATGACTCACATATGCAATAAACCTGCACTGTCGTTTGAATCATGAGTCAAACTTGTATCAGTCTGCAGTAGCAGGAGACCTCATTAATATTCTTACCCATTTTCTCAATCCGTATCCTTGTATTTTTCATATACTACAACAAATGGGATAACGAAAAACATGATATTATTATATGAAGATGAGGAGCGTTACGCAAGATGATTCGAAAAATAAAAAGGAATTTTGGCAACGCAGACTGTTACAATCGTTAATAAATTGTTTTAATAAGGAAAAGAGAACATCAAAAACTAAATTTAGTTCGGTCGCTGCCAGATTCAAGATATCTGCAATATATTGTAACCGCAGCTAGTCTCTCCCTCAGTGTATGAGGTGTGGTAGCTGTACCTCCAAACTTTCGGAGAATCTCCAAGACCTTTGAGAGACGACGATCAACAACTTCAAGAGGCCTAAGATCTTTAGCTAAAATGCCCAGATGTAGATCAACTCCCGATCAGAAAAAGTGTTTTCAAGTTATCAGAAGGAAACATTGCATGAAAAAAGATCTTACAATCATTATAGGTGCCTCAATCCGGGATACCAAATAACACTTAAAAATATTTCACGTTACAAAATCATTCTATTTAAATTCAGAATACGTACAGCACCGGAGTTTCCACATTATACCACACATATATTATGAATAATATTGCTCAAGGTTTGCCATAAATTTATCTTAAATATCGACGGAATTATCTGAAATATGTGTGTCACTATGCAAATTTGCTCTACATGTAACGTGTACATGTGTTGAGTATTAGGTCACTTACTGCTGGCTGAAATATATTATCAGAGCTGACCTCGTTATTACATTTATTCCTTATGAGTCAAAGAGTACCTGAGAAATAGGAGGTAATCAGGTTTGATCCGAATAAGGAAAGAAGAGCTCCAGTCTACTGGATCAAAAGACCTTAATCAGTCCCATGGGACAGGTCCTCATTTCGCCTCTTTCCCTTGCCCTTTGAGGACAACAGAATCTTCAACGTTTGAAGGTAAAGCGTACTGCCAAGAGAACTGACTCAGGACGCCTTAATTTTAAGTTTAGATACGCTCGTTGAACACATTAATCTAGAGAAACCTACCCAGGAAGCAGGTAAGACTCCAACACGTCTAGCCTGGGAACATCATGCATTAGCCTGGGAACATCATGCACTAGCCTGGGAACATCATGCATTAGCCTGGGAACATCATGCACTAGCCTGGGAACATCATGCACTAACCTGGAAACATCATGTACTAGACTGGGAACATCATGCACTAGACTGGGAATATTATGCACTAGCCTGGGAATGTTATGCACTAGCCTTGGAACATCATGCATTAGCCTGGGAACATCATGCACTAGCTTGGAAACATCATGCACTAGCCTGGGAACATCATGCACTAGCCTGGGAACTTCATGCACTAGCCTGGGAACATCATGCACTAGCCTGGGAACATCATGCACTAGCCTGGGAACATCATGCACTAGACTGGGAATATTATGTACTAGCTTGGGATCATCATGCACTAGCCTGGGAACATCATGCACTAGCCTGGGAACATCATGCACTAACCTGGTAACATCATGCACTAACCTGGGAACATCATGCACTAGCCTGGGAACATCATGGTAGCTACGTCATACGCATGCCAGCCTACATCATGACTACATTCCTTTACACACCAGTGATCTCGCATGTTCCCTAATTGCTGAAAATGTTGATTTACCTAGCAGTTGTTCTCTCCTGAAAGATTTATATATATATATATATATATATATATATATATATATATATATATATATATATATATATATATATATATATATATATATATATATATATATATGTTCAGCAATCCTGAGCTGCCTCGACTTACATAACGTATATACACACACACACACACATATTTATGTGTGTGTGTGTGTGTACTCACCTAACTGTGGTTGCAGGGGTCGACTCATAGCTCCTGGCCCGGTCTTTTCACTGGTCGTCAATAGGTCCACTTTCTCCCTGCTCCAGGAGCTTTATCATACCTTTTCTTAAAGCTATGTATGGTACCCACCTCCACTACCTCACTTTTCAGACTATTCCACTTCCTGACGACTCGATGACTGAATAAATACTTCCTAACATCCATGTGACTCAACTGAGTCTTTAACTTCCAAATGTGACCTCTTGTTGCTGTGTTCCATGTCTGGAATATCCTGTCTCTGTCCACCTTGTCGATTCCTCTCAGTATTTTGTATGTTGTTATCATGGGACCCCCCTGTCCCTCCTATCCTCTAGTTGCCATTTTCTTTTTGTCCCATCTACCTTTTACTCTAACTGTAGCTACTAAATAATGATCCGATTTATCCGTTGCCCCTCTTTAAACATGTACATCCCGAAGCCTACCCATCAATCTTTTATCCACCAATACATAATCTAACAAACTACTTTCATTACGTGCTATATCATACCATGTATACTTATTTATCCTCTTTTTCATAAAATATGTATTACTTATTACCAAACCTCTTTCCACACATAGCTCAATTAAAGGCTCCCCATTTACATTTACCCCTGGCACCCCAAATTTACCTACTACTCCCTCCACAACATTTTTACCCACTTTAGCATTAAGATCCCCAACCACAAGTACTCTCTCACTTGGTTCAAAACTCCCCATGCACTCACTCAACATTTCCCAAAATCTCTCTCTCTCCTCTACACTTCTCTCTTATCCAGGTGCATAAACACTTAATATAACCCACTTTTCACATCCAACCTTTATTTTACTCCAGATAATCTTTGAATTTATACATTTATATTCCCTCTTTACCTGCCATAACTGATTATTCAACATTATTGCCACTCCTCCTTTAGCTCTAACTCTATTTGAAACCCCTGACCTAATCCCATTTATTTCTCTCCACTGAAACTCTCCTACCCCTTCAGCTTTGTCTCACTTAAAACCAGGACATCCAGCTTCTTTTCATTCATAACATCTACAATCATCATTCACACAACATCCACGCCCATTCAGACACCCCACTTTGACTGTACACATACATTGTACATTTATGTGTAGTATGACCTAAGTGTAAGTAGAAGTAAGCAAGACGTACCTGAAATCTTGCATGTTTATGAGACAGAAAAAAGACACCAGCAATCCTACCATCATGTAAAACAAATACAGGCTTTCGTTTTACACTCACTTGGCAGGACAGTAGTACCTCCCTGGGTGGTTGCTGTATACCAACCTACTATATATATATATATATATATATGGACAAAATCGTAATAAAATGCGTGATAGCAAAGCAAATATGTAAAAGATTCCAAAATATGATCTTCCCTTAAATGTTAATTAAATTATTGATTTGATTAAATTGTGCATTTTGGATTGTAAATTGGTGTCGAGTGACAAATTCTGCTTACTGCAATTTGGCATGGCCATGGGTAATCCTTAGTCTTCTGTGTTGAATAATTTGTCTGGAGTATTTTGAGACAAAATACTCAAAAATTATCCTTCCGTCAAATACCAAATGGTTGAGGTACGTGGATGATGTGCTTTGTCTGTGACCTTATAATGAGAGTCCTGATGACTTTGTACCAAGTTTAAACTCACTGGTTCCTTCCATTAAGTTCACTATGGAAAGTGAGGTAAATTAAATAATTTCATTTCTGGATATATATATATATATTCATAGATCTGGTAGAAAATTTGAGATCAATGTTTGTCGCGAGTCTACTAACATATGTTCATACATACATTACTATTCGAATCACCAAACACATAATTAGAGTGTATTTATTTCTATGTTTTTGAAAGCCCTTAGGATCTGTAGCCCTGAATTCTATGATAGAGCAGTTATATAAATCTATGCAACTGCATAAATTACATAAATCTATGAAACTGCGTAAATTACATAAATCTATGAAACTGTTTCTAACTTATAGCATCCACGAATATTTACTGATAAAGCTTTTCACGGAGCTAAAAAAAAATTCTACAAGATAGAACTTAATACCGAGAATAAGCTTGAGAATTTGTTGGTTTTACTATATAATGAAAGTTTTTCTCACCTCCCACAAGCTCTTCATTACTTTAACGTTAAAGTTGTGTTTACACATAACATTACCATAAAAGAAAAAAAAATAATAAAAAATTCTACCCATGAATCTCATGTAAAAGTTGTGACAGCTTTTATTTAGAACTAAATGGTAAATCTCTTGAGAGCAAAATTAAGCTCATAATTTTAAAGGAAAAACTATTTTTCACAAAAATACAGTGTGTTCTTTGTCAAACGAATAATTTGACTTGATGGACAAATGTATGCATAGTACAGGTTTTTGTGAGTTGTTGTCACCTGAGTGAGGTGTAACGTCAATGTTTAACATTTAAAATGTACTTCTCTTGACTCTTCTTCCTATTTATCTGAGGATGTGTGTGAACACATGAAATCACTCTGGTTTATTTCCTATTTTCGCTGATATATATATATATATATATATATATATATATATATATATATATATATATATATATATATATATATATATATATATATATATATATATATATATATGCAAGAAAACCACTATGAAAAATAGAAGAATTCCAAGCGCTTTCGTGACTACTCACATTATCAAGGAACTATAACAGGAAACATGACAAGAAGGGCTTATATAAGGGCGAGACTACACCTCACAGTCACATCACACTAACAAAGACTACACCTCACAGTAGCGTAACATCGCACGACTCTGTGAAGAGGAACAAAAGAAAGGACCTGAAACTCTTCCCAAGAATTAAGATTAGTCCAATTTATCATTAAATTCTTCCCAAATTTTATTAATTATAAATGAATCCAATTTATATAAACCAAAAGAAATATTCATATTATTTTCAAAACTGCTTTTAATGAAACATGATTCTATTATATTTCTCTCAACCATGGACTTGCTTGATACAACCTTCTCAGCATTTTGAAAATCAATTGGATGGTTAAAATCTCTCACATGAATAAATAATGTGAGTAGTCACGAAAGCGCTTGGAATTCTTCTATTTTTTCATAGTGGTTTTCTTGCATATTTTGATATCACCTGTTTACTGTGAACTTTTTGCATATATATATATATATATATATATATATATATATATATATATATATATATATATATATATATATATAGTGCCGAATATGTAAAACTGGTAAATTAGCAAGAACTCATTTAAAATTAAGTCCTTTCTAAAATTTTATGTTATACGTTTAAAGACAAAAAAATCATTTATGTTAATGTAAAATCTAATAATTTTATATCAAATGAATCTTAGAAAACTTACCTAACCTTATTATAACAAGTGCAATTTAATTTATCCTAATCCAACTAAATATATCTTAGATAAGATTACAATAATTTAATAATAACACACAATGAAATATTTTTTTTTCGTTAGGTTCAGAATGATTTTCTGCGAAAATATTGCATACATAAATTTTTGCTTGCATTATAGATCTCACTCAGCAGGACTCGATCCCACTTACATCAGTGAGCCTCAAGCAATGATTCAAGCTATTTGAATCTCCTGTATGTTCTGACCTCACAAGCAATATTTTATATCAATGCTCCACACTCACAAACAGGCGGGTGTGTGTGGGGAAGTGGAATAGAATTCTTTCTCCGTAAGCCATGCGTGTCGTAAGAGGCGACTAAAATGCTGGGAACAAGGGGCTAGTAACCCCTTCTCTGTATATATTACTAAATGTAAAAAGAGAAACTTTCGTTTTTCCTTTTGGGCCACCCTGCCTCGGTGGGAAACGGCCGACGTGTTGAAAGGAGATATATATATATATATATATATATATATATATATATATATATATATATATATATATATATATATATATATATATATATATATATATATACGTATATATATATATATATATATATATATATATATATATATACGTATATATATATATATATATACGTATATATATATATATATACGTATATATATATATATATATAATATATATATATATATATATATATATATATATATATATATATATATATATATATATATATATATATATATATATATGTCGTGCCGATTAGGTAAAACTGGTCAATTAGCAAGAACTCATTTAAAATTAAGTCCTTTCTAAAAATTTCTCTTATACGTTTTAAGATATATTTTTTTCATTGATGTTAATGCAAAAATTTATATTTTTGTACAAAGAGAAACTTTGAAAACCTACCTTACCTTATTACAACAAGCTCAATTTAATTTAGCCTAACCCTACTAAAAATATTTTAGATACGTTAACATTAATTTAATAATAAACAAACACAATGAAATATATATTTTTTTCGTTATGTTCAGAATTATTTTGGTGAAATTATTGCATACACAAATTTTCACTTGTCTTATATGGCAAGAAGAGCGTTGCTATTTAAGCCAAAATCGCAAGTTTTACCTAATCGGCACGACTATATATATATATATATATATATATATATATATATATATATATATATATATATATATATATATATATATATATATATGTCGTGCCGATTAGGTAAACTTCGATTTTACAAATAGCAACGCTCACCCTGCCATATAAGACAAGTGAAAATTTGTGTATGCAATAATAGGCCAAAATCATTCTGAACATAACGAAAAAAAATATTTAATTGTGTTTGTTTATTATTAAATTAATGTTAACGTATCTAAAATATATTTAGTTGGGTTAGGCTAAATTAAATTGCTCTTGTTGAATAAGTGAGTAGGTTTCAAAGTTTCTCTTGGTACAAAATTAAAATTCTTACATTAACATAAATGAAAAAATATATCTTTAAACGTATAGAGAAAATTTTGAAAGGACTTAATTTTAGATGAGTTCTTGCTAATTGACCAGTTTTACTAATCGGCACGACATATATATATATATATATATATATATATATATATATATATATATATATATATATATATCCGCCTCTGTATGTCTTTATATATGTATATAAGAACATAAGAACATAAGAAAGGAGGAACACTGCAGCAGGCCTGTTGGCCCATACTAGGCAGGTCCTTCACAATCCATCCCACTAACAGAATAATTGCCCAACCTAATTTTCAATTCTACCCAAGAAATAAGCTTTGAAGATTCTATTAACTCAAGTGCGAGTCCCACTCAAATCCAACCCCTCTCACTCATAAGAACATAAGAACATAAGAAAGGAGGAACACTGCAGCAGGCCCGCTGGCCCACACCAGGCAGGTCCTTCACAATCCGTCCCACTAACAGAATGTTTGCTCAACCCAATTTTCAATGCAATTTTCAATGAAACCACGAAACAAGTGGTATTGAAACATTTACCAAACTGCGCCAGGCCAGGATTCGACCCAACAACGTACGTGTCACCCTATCCACTCCGCCATTGTTCCCACAAACAACATGAGCCTAGCGAACTAGGCTTGTTTCATGTTGCGAAACAACCACGGGGTGACTAGAATAATATATATATATATATATATATATATATATATATATATATATATATATATATATATATACATATATATATATATATATATCGTGCCGATTAGGTAAAACTTGCGATTTTGGCTTAAATAGCAACGCTCATCTTGCCATATAAGACAAGTGAAAATTTGTGTATGCAATAATTTCGCCAAAATCATTCTGAACATACCGAAAAAAAATATATTTCATTGTGTTTCTTTATTATTAAATTAATGTTAACGTATCTAAAATATATTTAGTTGGGTTTGGCTAAATTAAATTGCACATGTTGTAATAAGGTTAGGTAGGTTTTCAAAGTTTCTCTTGGTACAAAATTATAAATTCTTACATTAACATAAATGAAAAAAATATATCTTTAAACGTATAAAAGAAAATTTTAGAAAGGACTTAATTTTAGACGAGTTCTTGCTAATTGACCAGTTTTACCTAATCGGCACGACATATATATATATATATATATATATATATATATATATATATATATATATATATATATATATATATATATATATATATATATATATATATATATGCAAAAAGATCACAGTAATCAGGTGATATCAGAATATGCAAGACAACCACTATGAAAAACTAGAGGAATTCCAAGCGCTTTCGTGACTACTCACATTATCAAGGAACTATAAAAGGAAACATGACAAGAGGACTTATATAAGGGGCAAGACTACACCTCACAGTCACATCACACTAACAAAGACTACACCTCACAGTAGCGTAACATCTCACGACTCTGTGAAGAGGAACATAAGAAAGGACCTGAAACTCTTCCCAAGAATTAAGATTAGTGCAATTTATCATTAAATTCTTCCCAAATTTTATTAATTATAAAAGAATCCAATTTATATAAACCAAAAGAAATATTCATATTATTTTCAAAACTGCTTTTAATGAAACATGATTCTATTATATTCCTCTCAACCATGGACTTGTTTGATACAACCTTCTCAGCATTTTGAAAATCAATTGGATGGTTAAAATCTCTCACATGAATAAATAGAGCATTAGAATCTTGTCCAGTTCTAATGCTATATTTATGTTGTTTTAATCTTAGTTCAAGACTTTTACCAGTTTGACCATAATAAACTTTATCGCATATTTTACAGGGAATCTTATAGACACATCCGTCAGCATTTTGGGGAATTTTTATCAAAAGTCTTTTTACTGTATCAAGATTTTTAAATACAACTTTGATATTAAAATTCTTAAGAAAGGAAGGCATATCAACCAAGTTTTCATGGTAAGGGAGAACCAACATATTTTTGGTTGAATAAGGTTGGTTGTCCCTTTTGGGATTGTAAAAAGTATTCCTAGCTATTTTAAAAGATTTATCAATTATGTTTCTAGGGTATTTTAAATCATTAGCTATTTCATAAATTTTAGAGATTTCTTCATCTATGAATTAAAATACCCTAGAAACATAATTGATAAATCTTTTAAAATAGCTAGGAATACTTTTTACAATCCCAAAAGGGACAACCAACCTTATTCAACCAAAAATATGTTGGTTCTCCCTTACCATGAAAACTTGGTTGATATGCCTTCCTTTCTTAAGAATTTTAATAAGAACATAAGAACATAAGAAAGGAGGAACACTGCAGCAGGCCTGTTGGCCCATACTAGGCAGGTCCTTCACAATCCGTCCCACTAACAGAATATTTGCTCAACCCAATTTTCAATGCTACCCAAGAAATAAGCTTTGACAATTCTACCCACTCATGCGCGAGTCCCACTCAAATCCAACCCCTCTCACTCATGAATTTATCCAACCTAAATTTGAAACTACCCAAGGTCCTAGCTTCAATAACCCTACTAGGCAGACTGTTCCACTCATCAACTACCCTATTTCCAAACCAATACTTTCCTATATCCTTTCTAAATCTAAACTTATCTAACTTGAATCCATTATTGCGGGTTCTCTCTTGGAGAGATATCCTCAAGACCTTATTTATATCCCCTTTGTTAATACCCATTTTCCACTTGTATACCTCGATCATGTCTCCCCTCATTCTACGTCTTACAAGTGAATGTAATTTTAGGGTCTTCAATCTTTCTTCGTAAGGAAGATTTCTAATGCTATGTATTAATTTAGTCATTCTACGCTGAATGTTTTCTAACGAATTTATGTCCATTCTGTAATATGGAGACCAGAACTGAGCTGCGTAATCTAGGTGAGGCCTTACTAATGATGTATAAAGCTGTAATATAACCTCTGGACTTCTGTTGCTAACACTTCTTGATATAAATCCCAGTAATCTATTTGCCTTATTACGTACGCTTAGGCATTGCTGTCTTGGTTTAAGGTTGCTGCTTACCATCACCCCCAAGTCCTTCTCGCAATCTGTATGGCTAAGTTCTACGTTATTTAACTTATAAGTGCTTGGGTTATGGACACTCCCGAGCTTCAGAACCTTGCATTTATCTACATTGAACTGCATCTGCCACTTTTCTGACCACGAATTAAGTTTGTCTAAATCTTCCTGAAGTTCTATGACATCTATGTTTGAATCAATTATCCTACCTATCTTCGTGTCGTCGGCGAATTTGCTCATATCACTAGTAATTCCCTCATCAAGGTCATTGATATATATTATAAATAACAATGGGCCTAAGACTGATCCCTGTGGAACACCACTTGTTACAAGTCCCCATTCGGATTTAACCCCATTTATGCACACTCTCTGCTTCCTATTGGTGAGCCATGACTCGATCCATGACAGCACTTTTCCCCCAATGCCATGAGCTGCCACTTTCTTTAACAGTCTCTGGTGCGGTACTCTATCAAAAGCCTTACTAAAGTCTAAATAAACAATATCGAATTCTTTATCGTGATCAACAGCCTCAAAAGCTTTACTGAAGAAGGTTAATAAATTAGATAGGCAGGAACGGCCCTCGTGAATCCATGCTGGGTATCATTAATCAAATTATGGTTATCTAGATGGCTTCTAATAATATCAGCTATAATTGACTCTAGTAATTTGCCTACAATTGAGGTCAGGCTTATTGGGCGGTAGTTTGACGGTAGTGACTTGTCCCCTGCTTTATAAATAGGAATTACATTAGCCATCTTCCACATATCAGACACTACACCTGTTTGAAGAGATAAATTAAAAATGTTAGATATTGGTTCACAGAGTTCCATTTTGCATTCCTTAAGAACCCTTGCAAAAAGCTCATCAGGACCCGGCGATTTATTTTGTTTCAGTCGGTCCAGCTGTTTCATAATCATTTCGCTAGTGACTGTGATATTACATAATTTATCTTCTTCTGGGCCTCTGTAAAAATTAATTACTGGGATATTATTAATGTCTTCCTGTGTGAAAACCGAGAGAAAATAATTATTAAAAATAGAGCACATATCATTCTCCTTGTCAGTAAGATGCCCAAAGTTATTTTTAAGGGGACCTATTTTATCCCTAACTTTTGTTCTATAAACCTGGAAAACTTTGGGTTAGTTTTTGAATCCCTAGCAACTTTAATTTCATAGTCCCGTTTAGCTTTTCTTATTCCCTTTTAACGTCCTCTTAATGTCAGTATACTGATTTATAAGATGACCCTCACCTCTTTTTATGCGCCTATAAATTCCTTCTTCTGCCCTAAAAGATATTTGAGCCTATTATTCATCCATTTTGGGTCATTTCTACTTGATCTAATTTCTTTATACGGGATAAATGTTCTTTGGGCAGCCTGTATAGTGTTAAGAAAACTGTCATATTGATACCTCTCTTCTTCACCCCAGTCCACAGTTGATAAGTGTTCTCTAAGTCCATTATAATCTGCTAAGCGAAAATCTGGGACCATTACTGAATTATCCCTACTATCATACATCCATTCAATGCTAAAGGTAATTGACTTGTGGTCGCTTGAGCCGAGTTCCTCTGTAATTTCTAAATTATTAACAAGGGTTTCTTGCTTGCCAGAACCAAGTCAAGTAGGTTATTTCCCTTGTAGGTTCTGTTACAAACTGCTTCAAAAGCAATCCTGAACTACTTCTAAAAAGTCGTTAGATTCTAAATTCCTGTCATGAAATTCCAATCAATCTGACTAAAGTTAAAGTCCCCTAGAATTACTACGTTATCGTGTCTTGTGGCCTTAACAATTCCTCCCAAAGTAGTCTCCTTGTTCCCTATCTAAGTTTGGAGGATGTAAATCACGCCTAAAATCAATTTTTCACACCCTCTGAAAATTCTATCCAGACAGACTCTGTATGTGTTAATTCAGACTTTATACCTGTTTTTATGCAACAATTTAAATGATCACGGACATAGAGTGCCACCCCACCCCTTTCCCGATACTTCTGTCTACTTGGAACAATTTAAAACCTGAATGTGACATTCGGCAGGCAAGTCCCGATTTTTCATATTAAACCATGTCTCAGTTATTGCAAAACATCAATATTACCCGTACTTGCAACTAATCTCAACTCGTCCATCTTATTCCTAGCACTACGACTATTGGTGTAATATATATTTAGAGACCTCCTTTCTCTTTACCCTTCCTGCTCATCTCTGTTTTTCCACTATACCTATTACTGTCCTTGTCATCTAGTGTCACTAGCTTTCCACTATCCACCTTATTCTGCCTATTACTAGTTCTCCTACAACTTATAATATTACTACACTGGACTTCTCTGTTTTCCAAACCCATACCCAACTATTTCTAGTTTAAAGCCCTACAGCTCCTCCACTGCAGTTGCCAGTGCCCCCACCCCAGACCTGATAAGTGAACCCCATCCTGGCATACATGCATTTCTGCCATAGAAGAGGTCCCAGTGTCATGAATGTTACTGAATTTTCCTACAGTTTTGTCCAGCCAGCAATGTGACACCAGGTCCTGGCAAGCCACTTCAACCTACCTAAGAAATTTATTCCCTACCTACATGCATTCTACATAAACCCAGCCCTCTCCCACTCATATATTTGTCCAATCTCTTTGTAAACCACCCAAGGTCCAGACTAACTATCAGAACACTCGGAAGTGCCACTGCCTACAACTCTTTCGAAAACCAGTACTTGCCTCTATTTTCCTTTCAATAAATCTAAATTTACTCCAATTTGAAAAATTCCTGCCTTTTTAATTTCTTTTGCGTTCTTACTTGGTTCGATATCCTCAGTATTTTATTAATATCTCCTTTGTTTATCCCATCATCCACTTGTACACCTCGATGATATCCCTCATTCTACGCCTCTCCAGAGAGTGGAGATTCAACGCTCTAAGTCTATCTTCATACGGGAGATTTCTTATACTGTAAATCATTTTAGTCATTCTTCTTTGTATGTTCTCCAATGAATCTATATCCATCCTGTAGTAAGGTGACCAAAACTGAGCTGCATAATCCAAATGAGGTCTCACTAGTGATGTATAGAGCTGTAAAATAACTTTTGGACTTCTGTTGCTTATACTTCTTGAAATAAATCCTAGTAATCTGTTAGCCTTATTGCGCACACTTAGGCACTGTTGTCTTGGCTTTAGATTTCTGCTTACCATGACTCCCAAGTCTTTTCACATTCTGTATGATCAAGCTCTACTTCACCTAGTTTATAAATTCGAGGGATATTTTCATTACCAACGACTAGCACCTTACACTTGTCCACATTAAACTTCATCTGCCACTTTTCAGACCAAGACATTAATTTGTCCAAATCCTCCTGGAGTTCACTGGTATCCTGCTCAGAATGAATTATACGGCCTATTTTTGTATCATCAGCAAATTTACTCATGTCACTTGCAATTCCTTCATCAAGGTCATTTATGTAAATTATGAACAACAATGGGCCCAAAACTGATCCTTGTGGAACGCCACTAGTGACTAATCCCCATTCAGATTTGACCCCATTAATGGAAACTCTCTGCTTTCTATTGGTAAGCCATGCCTCTATCCATGCTAGAACTTTACCTCCTATACCATGAGCTGCCACCTTTCTTAAGAGTCTCTTGTGAGGTACTCTATCGAAGGCCTTACTGAAATCCAAGTAAACTATATCATATTCTTTATCACTGTCTACTGCCTCAAATGTTTTATTGAAAAACGTCAGTAAATTTGTTAGGCAGGAACGACCTCTCGTGAACCCATGCTGAGATTCATTAATCAAATTATGTTCTTCAAGGTGACTTCTAATAATATCAGCTATAATTGATTCTAATAATTTGCCTACTATAGATGTGAGGCTTATTGGACGGTAATTTGATGGAATTGACTTATCCCCTAATTTGAATATAGGAACTACATTAGCTATCTTCCACATCTCTGGCACAACACCAGTTAGGATGGACGTATTAAACACATTCATTAATGGCTGACTAAGTTCCATCTTACATTCTTTAAGTACCCTGGAAAACAACTCGTCGGGTCCCGGGACTTATTTTGCTTCAGTTTATTTATCTGTTTGATAACCATGTCCCTCGTGACAGTAATATTAGTTAACTTGAATTCTTCAGGAACTGAATAATTGTTAATTTCTGGAATCTCATTTACGTCTTCTTGTGTAAAGACTGAAAAAAAATAGTCATTAAATAGAGAACACATTTCCAGTTCGTTATCCGTCAGCTGTCCATTCCCAATTTTCAGAGGACCTACCTTTTCCCTCACCTTCGTCCTATACACTTGAAAGAACCCTTTTGGATTAGTCTTTGATTCATTAGCAACCTTAATCTCATAGTCACGTTTAGCCTTTCTAATCCCCTTTTTACTTCCTTTTCAATTGAACATATTGGTCAATAAGGTTAACATCTCCTCTTTTGATGCGCCTATAAATTCCTCTTTTCTCCCTAATAGATGTTTTAGCCTCCTGTTAATCCATTTGGGATCGTTATCTTTTGACCTAAATTCTCTCTGGGAATAAACATACTCTGTGCACGTTGTACATTATTAAGAAAAAAATCATAAACGCAGATCCCATCGTTATCGTTAGCTAGATTACCCCAGTCGAGATTAGACAGGTGTTCTCTAAGTCCATTATAGTCAGCGGAACGAAAATCAGGAACTTTTACCGTATTATCCCTATTCTCGTACTCCCAGGTAATATTAAAGTAATGGATTTGTGATCACTTGCGCCAAGCTCCTCAGTGATCTCCAGATTATTTACAAGGGTTTCTTTATTTGACAAGACTAGGTCGAGCAAATTATTACCTCTGGTAGGCTCCGTCACACACTGCTTCAGAAAACAGTCCTGAACTACTTCCATAAAGTCACTGGACTCCAGATTACCTGTCAAAGAAGTCCAGTCAATTTGACTAAAGTTAAAATCCCCTACTATCACTACGTTATTGTGTCTAGAAGCCCTAACAATTTCGTCCCAAAGAAGACTCCCTCTATCGTGTTCCAAGCCTGGAGGTCGGTATATTACACCTAGAATCAGTTTTCTTGACCCTCTAGAAACTCTACCCAAACAGATTCTGTTAATGGTCCATCTATTTTTATGCCTGTTTTTATGCAGCAATTTATATTTTCTCGTACATATAATGCAACTCCACCCCCTTTCCCATTATATCTATCTACATGGAACAACTTAAACCCCTGAATATGACACTCTGCAATCATATCCCGACTCTTTATATTATACCACGTTTCAGTTATTGCAATGACATCAAAGTTCCCAGCACATGCTAGCAAACGTAATTCGTTAATTTTATTTCTGGCGCTTCGACAGTTAGTATAAAATACTTTGATATGTGTCTTCTTGTGAACCTTTTCAGCTTTTGTTTTACACAATTTCTGTTACTATCATTACCCTGTGTTACTCGATTACTGTTATTGTTAAGATTTATGATATCAAAGCTTGAATCAATATTCTGGCCCTCATTATTTACCATTCCTAAACCCATACCTCTAACTAATCCTAGTTTAAAGCCCTAACAACATCCTCAACTGAGCTAGCGAGAAATCCTACACCTTCCCTGGATAAGTGAACCCCATCCCTGGCATACATGTCATTTCGGCCATAGAAGTGGTCCCAGTTGTCAATGAATGGGACTGCATTATCCTTACAGTGTTTGTCCAGCCAGCAATTTATACCAATTGCTCTGGACAGCCATTCATTTCCAACACCCCTTCTTGGCAAAATGCCACATATAACAGGGCTCCCTCCCTTCTTCCTAATGATGTCTATTGCTGCCTTATACCTACTAACTAAATCCTCACTTCTACGCTTGGCTACATCATTGCCTCCAGCACTGAGGCAGATAATAGGATTTATCCCATTACCATGCATGATGTTGTCAAGCCTGCTAACAATGTCTTCCATCCCAGCCCCAGGAAAGCAAACCCTCTGTCTCCTACTCCTATCTTTCAAGCAGAAGGCCCTATCCATATATCTAACTTGGCTATCCCCAACAACAACAATGTTTTTACCTTCCTTGGTCCCGTTCGTCGTGACGTTCCCAGTAGTCGACTCACCTTCGTCTGGTAGCACAGAAAAGGAGTTCGAAGTTTCCACAGCAGTCTCTTTCTTCTTCGTCGTTACTACCTCTCCATTCGTCTTCTTGATCTTCAACTTCGTCCCATGCTGTCCGATCACTGACCAGGTTCCCTTCTTGACCTGAGGACTCACAACAGGAGGACTACTACGAATCCTCTTGTTTTCCTCCGTCAATCGCCGTATCTCAAGCTTCGCTACCCTCAATTCCTCCTTAAGCTGCTGGTAAAGTTGCTCAATAGGGGGCATCCTGGTTCAGTCCACAGGGAGTACACAAGACACGTCTTCACTGAGCTAAGAACAGGTCACCACTGAGAACTAATAAATGTTTTAGCCTCCTGTTAATCCATTTGGGATCGTTATTATTTGACCTAAATTCTCTCTGGGGAATAAACATACTCTGTGCACGTTGTACATTATTAAGAAAAAAATCATAAACGCAGATCCCATCGTAAGCGTTAGCTAGATTACCCCAGTCGAGATTAGACAGGTGTTCCCTAAGTCCAATATAATCGGCAGAACGAAAATCAGGAACTTTTACCGTATTATCCCTATTCTCGTACTCCCATGTAATATTAAAAGTAATGGATTTGTGATCACTAGCTCCAAGCTCTTCAGTGATCTCCAGATTATTTACAAGAGTTTCTTTATTTGACAAGACTAGGTCGAGCAAATTATTACCTCTGGTAGGCTCCGTCACACACTGCTTCAGAAAACAGTCCTGAACTACTTCAATAAAGTCACTGGTCTCCAGATTACCGGTCAAAGAAGTCCAGTCAATTTGACTAAAGTTAAAATCCCCTACTAACACTACGTTATTGTGCCTAGAAGCCCTAACAATTTCGTCCCAAAGAAGTCTCCTCTATCGTGATCCAAGCCTGGAGGTCGGTATATTACACCTAGAATCAGTTTTTCTTGACCTTCTAGAAACTCTACCCAAACAGATTCTGTTAATGATCCATCTATTTTTATGCCTGTTTTTATGCAGCAATTTATATTTTCTCGTACATACAATGCAACTCCACCCCCTTTCCCATTATATCTATCTACATGGAACAACTTAAACCCCTGAATATGACACTCAGCAATCATATCCCGACTCTTGGTATTATACCATGTTTCAGTTATTGCAATGACATCAAAGTTCCCAGCACATGCTACCAAACGTAATTGTTAATTTTATTTCTGGCGCTTTGACAGTTAGTATAAAATACATTGATATGTATCTTCTTGTGAACCTTTTTCAGCTTTTGTTTTACACAATTTCTGTTACTATCATTACCCTGTGTCACTCGATTACTGTTATTGTTATGATTTATGATATCAAAGCCTGAATCAATATTTTGGCCCTCATTATTTACCATTCCTAAACCCATACCTCTAACTAATCCTAGTTTAAAGCCCTAACAACATCCTCAACTGAGCTAGAGAGAAATTTACACCTGCCCTGGATAAGTGAACCCCATCCCTGGCATACATGTCATTTCGGCCATAGAAGTGATCCCAGTTGTCAATGAATGGGACTGCATTATCCTTACAGTGTTTGTCCAGCCAGCAATTTATACCAATCGCTCTGGACAGCCATTCATTTCCAACACCCCTTCTTGGCAAAATGCCACATATAACAGGGGTCCCTCCCTTCTTCCTAATGATGTCTATTGCTGCCTTATACCTACTAACTAAATCCTCACTTCTACGCTTGGATACATCATTGCCTCCAGCACTGAGGCAGATAATAGGATTGATCCCATTACCATGCATGATGTTGTCAAGTCGGCTAACAATGTCTTCCATCCCAGCCCCAGGAAAGCAAACCCTCTGTCTCCTACTCCTATCTTTCAAGCAGAAGGCCCTATCCATATATCTAACTTGGCTATCCCCAACAACAACAATGGAAATAAATGGTATAAAATACCGACAATACCAACACGAACTCAACCAGGTTGAGCCATCAATCCAGTTTACACTAGAAGAAGAAGTCGACAACACTCTTCCTTTCCTTGATGTTCTTCTCTGCAAAGCTGACCATGAACTTCGTTTTAAAGTCTATCGAAAACCTACCAATCAACACGATCTTCTCCACTTCTACTCTCACCACGACACCAAAATTAAACGTGGTGTAATTATAGGCTTTTTCCTGCGCGCACTCAGAATCTGCAGCAGTGAGTTCCTTGAAGAAGAATGCTCCCTCATTGAACAAGTTTTTTCCAAACTTCACTATCCTCGTCACTTCATTAGAGACTGCAGACGACGGGCATTAAACATCTTCAACACACCCAGAGAAGACACTGCTGAGAAGAGATACATAGTCCTTCCCACCAACTCCATTTCCAAACAAGTTTCCAACATTTTTTCTAAGACCTCATTCCGAGTATCCACCTCCACATCCACCACCATTAAGGACATTACCAGTAACAGACAGGAAAAGCTTCAATCCACGGCAGGGGTATACACAATCCCTTGTAATGGCTGCAGCAAATTATACGTTGGCGAAACATCCAGAGACCTACAAACACGCATTTCAGAACACCAGTACGCAGGCAGATCTGACGACTCAAGAAATGCCTGTGTTCAACACCGAAATTTACACAACCATTTAATCAACTACAGAAACGCAAGACTCATCGCCAGAGAAGACAACACGCAATACCGAAGAATCCTAGAATCATCACTCATCTGTATGTCCAACAACTTTAACCAGAACAACGGCTTCTACAACATAGCTGAACCTATTGCCAAGAAACTTCTTCAACGCTATCCCACCTAGAACTCAAGAATGGTACACTGCAGGTCCTTTAAGTCACACTATGTTTTCACACTACTTTTAAGACTCACATGCAGCTTTCTCCATCTGACCCAGCATTTATCTCTATGTTGCTCATTTTCCAGGTAGATCTGTCTGTGACTCGATAAAGCCCACTGCGTGGGCGAAACGTTGTCAATAAAGGATCACATTATACTGCTTATGTGTTTATTTTTCCATTGTGTCGGTATTTTATACCATTTATTTCCATGTCTCCCCTCATTCTACGTCTTACAAGTGAATGTAATTTTAGGGTCTTCAATCTTTCTTCGTAAGGAAGATTTCTAATGCTATGTATTAATTTAGTCATTCTACGCTGAATGTTTTCTAACGAATTTATGTCCATTCTGTAATATGGAGACCAGAACTGAGCTGCGTAATCTAGGTGAGGCCTTACTAATGATGTATAAAGCTGTAATATAACCTCTGGACTTCTGTTGCTAACACTTCTTGATATAAATCCCAGTAATCTATTTGCCTTATTACGTACGCTTAGGCATTGCTGTCTTGGTTTAAGGTTGCTGCTTACCATCACCCCCAAGTCCTTCTCGCAATCTGTATGGCTAAGTTCTACGTTATTTAACTTATAAGTGCTTGGGTTATGGACACTCCCGAGCTTCAGAACCTTGCATTTATCTACATTGAACTGCATCTGCCACTTTTCTGACCACGAATTAAGTTTGTCTAAATCTTCCTGAAGTTCTATGACATCTATGTTTGAATCAATTATCCTACCTATCTTCGTGTCGTCGGCGAATTTGCTCATATCACTAGGTAGATCTGTCTGTGACTCGATAAAGCCCACTGCGTGGGCTGTTCTTAGCTTGAGTGGTGACCTGTTCTTAGCCAGTGGTGACCTGTTCTTAGCTCAGTGGTGACCTGTTCTTAGCTCAGTGAAGACGTGTCTAGTGTACTCCCTGTGGACTGAATCAAGATGCCCCCTATTGAGCAACTTTACCAGCAGCTTAAGGAGGAATTGAGGGTAGCGAAGCTTGAGATACGGCGATTGACGGAGGAAAACAAGAGGATTCGTAGTAGTCCTCCTGTTGTGAGTCCTCAGGTCAAGAAGGTAACCTGGGCAGTGGCCGGACAGCATGGGACGAAGTTGAAGATCAAGAAGACGAATGGAGAGGTAGTAACGACGAAGAAGAAAGAACTTGTCGGTTCTCTGAACCATTCATCTACATCCTGTCTGACACAGCAACTTCTTGGGATCTTGATACAAAGGGATTCTTCAACATTTGTCCAAACCTTTGGACAAGGACTTACTTCGACTAGTGGTTGATACCACTATGACCTGCCTCCTCCTGCTGCATCTCACCTGATTACAGCATATAAGCCACCTCTACGGCCTTGTGCTACACTTCTAACAAGATTGATGGACTGAACACATCGACTCCAGGCCGAGGGACTGATAACCTCAAACTCCTCCTCTCCTTACACCTTTCTACTTTGTATTGGACTGATGAAGCCACTGTGTGGCGAAACGTTTCCTCATTAAAGATACCCAAGTGTTGCATATGTGTCTAATTTAACAACTATATATATTATAAACAACAACGGGCCCAAAACCGATCCCTGAGGAACGCCACTTTACAGATCCCCACCGATTAACCCCATTTATGCACACCCTCTGCTTCCTATTGGTGAGCCATGACTCGATCCATGACAACACTTTTCCCCCAATGCCATGAGCAGCCACTTTCTTTAACAGTCTCTGATGTGGTACTCTATCAAAAGCCTTACTAAAATCCAAATAAACGATATCGAATTCTTTATCATTATCAACTGCCTCAAAAGCCCCACTGAAAAAAGTTAACAAATTAGTTAGGCAGGAACGGCCCTGGTGAATCCATGCTGAGTATCATTAATCAAATTATGCCTATCGAGATGGCTTCTTATTATCAGCTATAATCGACTCTAGTAATTTGCCTACAATTGATGTTAGACTTATTGATGGTAACGACTTGTCCCCTGCTTTAAAAATAGGAATTACATTAGCCATCTTCCACGTATCCGGCACTACACCTGTTTGAAGAGATAGGTTAAAAATGTTAGTTAAGGGTTCACAGAGTTCTATTTTGCATTCCTTAAGAACCCTTGAAAAAAAGCTCATCAGGGCCTGGCGATTTATTTTGCTTCAAACGGTCTATCTGTTTGATAACCTTTTCGCTAGTGACTGTGATACTACATAATTTATCTTCTTCAGGCCCACTAAAATACCTAATTCTTGGGATATTATTAATGTCTTCCTGAGTGAAAACCGAGAGAAAATAATTATTAAAAAGAAGCACATTTCATTCTCTTTGTCAGTAAGATACCCATAATTATTTTTAAGGGACCTCTCTTATCTCTAACTTTTGTTCTATACACCTGAAAAAACTTTTGGGTTAGTTTCGAATCCCTAGCAACTTTAATTTCGTAGTCCCGTTTAGCTTTTCTTATCCCTTTTTAACGTCCCTCTTAATGTCAATATACTGACTCATAAGATGACCCTCACCTCTTTTGATACGCCTATAAACTCCTTTCTTCTGCCCTAAAAGATATTTGAGCCTATTATTCATCCATTTTGGGTCATTTCTATTCGATCTAATTTCTTTATATGGGATAAATGTTATTTGGGCAGCATATATGTTCAGAAAACTGTCATATTGATAGTATCTTATTCCCAGTCCACAGATGATAAGTGTTCTCTAAGTCCATTGTAATCTGCTAGCGAAAATCTGGGACCGTTACTGAGTTATTCGTACTATGAAACTTCCATTCAATGCCAAAGGTAATTGATTTGTGGTCGCTTGCGCCGAGTTCCTCTGTAATTTCTAAATTATTAACAAGGGTTTCCTTGTTTGCCAAACTAAGTCAAATGGTCCATTTCTGTAGGTTCTGTCACAAACTGCTTCAAAAACAATCTCTGAACTCATCTAAAAGTCGTTAGATTCTAATTCCAGTCAAAAATTCCAATCAATTTGTAAGAGTTGAAGTCAGGAATACTGGTTATCGGATTGTGATGCTAATCAATGCCTCCATAGTAGTCTCCCTTGGTCCTATCTACAGTTTGGGAGTATATCACCTATAAATCAATTTTCATGCCTCTGAAAGATTTATCCAGACAGACTCTTTGTGTTTCAGACTTTATTCCTTTTATGCAACAGTTCAAGCGATCTCGACATAAGGCACCCACCGAACTTCCGAACTTCTGTCTACTTGGAACAATTAAAACCTGTAATTGACATTCCAGGCATGTCCATCTATTTTCATTTGAACTCAGTCTCAGTTGTGGCAAACCATCAATGTTACCTGGCTTGCAAATAATCTCAAATCGTCAATCTTATTCCTAGCACTACGACTATTTGTATAATACACTTTTAAAGACCCTCCTTTCTCTTTACCCTTCCTGCTCCATTCTGTTTTACCACTATACCTATTTCTGTCCTTGTTATTGTTAAGATTTTTTATATCAAAGCCTAGATCTATATTTCGACATTCATTATTTTCCATTTCTAAACCCATACCTCTAACTAATCCTAGTTTAAAGTCCTAACAACACCCTCAACTGAGCTAGCAAGAAAATCCACACCTGCCCTGGATAAGTGAACCCCATCCCTGGCATACATGTCATTTCGGCCATAGAAGTGGTCCCAGTTGCAAATGAATGGTACTGCATTATCCTTACAGTGTTTGTCCAGCCAGCAATTGACACCAATTGCCCTGGACAGCCATTCATCTCCAACTCCTCTCCTTGGCAAAATACCACATATGACAGGGTTCCCATCCTTCTTCCTAATTATGTCTATTGCTGACCTATACCTGCTAGTCAGGTCCTCACTCCTACGTCTGCCAACATCGTTGCCTCCAGCACTGAGACAGATAATAGGATTGCTCCCATTACCTCTCATGATGTCGTCCAGACGGCTAACAATATCCTCCATCCCAGCCCCAGGAAAGCAAACCCTCTGTCTCCTACTTCTCTCTTTCAAGCAGAAGGCCCTATCCATATACCTAATTTGACTATCCCCAACAAGAACAATGTTCTTACCTTCCTTGGTGTCGTTCGTGATGTTCCCTGTAGTCGACTCACATTCATCGGGTAACACGGAGAATCGGTTCGATGTTTCCACAACAGGTTTCTGGTTCTTCGTTAATTCTACCTCTCCATCCATCCTCTTGATCTTTAACTTTGTCCCATGCATTCCGGCCGTCAAGGAACCTCCCTTGAGGGGATTGTCACATGCAGCATTCTCCACCTGACTCCACCCCATATATACTCACGTACCTTTCACCCAGGTAGATATGTTTGTGACTTGATAAAGCCCACTGTTTGGGCGAAATGTTGTCAATAAAGGATCACATTATACTGCTTATGTATTTATATTTCCCTTGTTTCGGTATTTTATAAAAAAAATTGGGGGGTTTTCAATCTTTCATCATACGAAAGATTTCTAATGATGTATATTAATTTAGTCATTCTACACTGAATGTTTTCTAACGAATTTATATCCATTCTGTAATATGGAGACCAGAACTGAGCTGCGTATTCTAGGTGAGGCCTTACTAATGATATATAAAGCTGTAGTATAACCGCTGGATTTCTGTTGCTTACACTTCTTGATATAAATCCCAGTAATATATTGGCCTTATTACGCATGCGTACACACTGCTGTGGAAAAATAAACACATAAGCAGTATAATGTGATCCTTTATTGACAACGTTTCGCCCACGCAGTGGGCTTTATCGAGTCACAGACAGATCTGTCTGTGACTCGATAAAGCCCACTGCGTGGGCGAAACGTTGTCAATAAAGGATCACATTATACTGCTTATGTGTTTATTTTTCCATTGTGTCGGTATTTTATACCATTTATTTACACACTGCTGTCTTGGTTTAAGGTTGTTGAATACCATAACCCCAAAGTCCTTTTCGCAATCTGTATGGCTAAGTTCACTAACTTTTCTGACCAGGAATTGAAGTTCCGTTACATCTACGTTCAGTGTTTAAATTTTTTAAGGCGCAATAAAAAAGTGTAATTCCGTAAAGTTTATTCAGTCAAAATGTGCATTAGAAGTACATGTGAAGCAAATAAATTAATGTATTTCAAGAAGCAACAAATATTTTTTTTTATTGGTAATGTAGATGAAGCAACAGTTGGTGTAACAGTTGATAACTGCTGCTGCAGCAACCGCAACAAACTCTACTAATGAAGCTCTTACAAGACCAATAAATACGGCAGCTTTCAAAGCAGCTGGAATAATCAAGCAATAATTGTTTCTTCCACAGCCACCTTGGCTGCTTGACCATAATCTAGCGACTGAGAATGTTAACCACCAGAATTTCCTGGTCCAGGACCAGGAGGTCCAGGAGGTCCAGGAGGACCAGGAGGTCCAGCAGGTCCTGCAGCTCCCTGAGCTCCTTGAGCTCCTGGATTTCCGTTGGTTCCGTTTATTCCAGGAGGTCCCTGACTTCCCGGCGGCCCTATTGGTCCTACAGGTCCTACTGCTCCAGTTGCTCCTTGAGATCCAGGACTGCCTGCAGAACCAACAGGTCCAACCGGTCCTGCAGGTCCAACCGGTCCTACAGGCCCTGAGCTTCCATTCGCCCCTGGCGGTCCTATTGCTCCTGGAATTCCTGGAAAGCCTTGAACACCTTGGATACCATTAGCACCAGGAGGTCCTGGTTGCCCATTAGAGCCATTACTTCCAGGAGGACCTGGTAAACCAATCGAGCCTGGAACACCATTAACGCCAGGAAAACCATCCTTACCATTGCTTCCGTTTTGACCAGGAGGACCAGGAGGACCATTATGGCCTCGATGTCCTTCATGTCCACGAGGACCCACAGGTCCAGGCACACCTGGAGCTCCAACAGCACCAGGGGCTCCAGGAGCACCAGTAGACCCATCAGATCCCGGCTTACCAGAAGGACCAGGAGCACCAACAGATCCATTATATCCATTTGATCCAGGAATACCAGGAGACCCATCCTTTCCAGGAGGACCAGGAGAACCAGGAACACCATTTGACCCAGAAGGACCACGGTCACCATGAGATCCCTTTTTTCCAGAAGGGCCAGGAGAGCCAGGGGCACCAACAGGTCCAGGAGAACCATGAGTTCCATTAAAACCAGGAATACCATCGATTCCAGGACGACCAGGAACACCTGGTCCTCCAATAGGACCAGGAGGACCAGGAGATCCAGGAACACCGGGAGAGCCATCCTTTCCAGAAGAACCAGTCGCCCCGGATGCACCAGGAGATCCAGAAGGACCAGGAGGTCCACGAATACCTGGGGCACCTACGGGTCCTGCAGGGCCCTTAATAACATCTGTGTGTGACGACTCACTACCTGTACCTGCAAAGAAATTATGTTACACTTAAGATGGATAAAACAAGTGATTTCACAATAAAGTTCTTATCAGTATAATTTGTACCTGGGTGTTAGTCAACTGGTGTGGGTAGCATCCTGGGACAAGGACCTAATTTGCCCGAAAAGCTCTGCATAACAAGGGGCTTTCTATATTACCATATGTCTCTGATGTCAGCTAGGTCTGTATACCATGTACATGTACTTGTAGTAAATGAAGATATTATAATTTATTATTATTATTATTATTATTGATTAAAGGAGTGATAAACCCCTCAAGGGAGGTTCCTAGATGCTGGTGAGGGGCTTTTGATTTAGGGAATTGTATCTGTGCTCCTGTTCCCTGAATACCTTCCATCCCCCCTTCCACATGCGCTGTATAATCCTACGGGTTTAGCGCTCCCCCATGATTATAATAATAATCCTTTGATTCAAATATAGTAAAGTGGATGTTATGAGGGCCAGCATCGATGTGAAGGTGGAATATAACAAGGTGTCTACACTCGCTCGAACTACAGTCGCAAGATCATAGTTATTGCTGCAGATATTTGTCTTGATCATCCAACTGTTCACCTCTGATGATCACACAACCTTTGTTATAGTCAGTAATGTCTACCTTAAATTTTGGGCAATGCAGTTTTGACAGCAGAAGTAAACATATTTACTTCTCGTTTACATGATCCATTATGTGGTATTAAATTATTCACATCAAACTACATAACTTGAAGCTACTAAAAATTACATGCATCACCATCCAGGGTTTTAATAGTGTCTTTCATCCATATAAAAAATAGCATGACTTAACAAGACGCTGTAAAATGTTAATATTAACTCTGAATTTTCACTTGAGATGCAGAGAATTATTTGTTATTCTTCTCTGCTGAAGAACTTCAAAAAGATGGTTTACATATTCGTCTTACCATGATCATCGAACATTTAAAACTTTACAAAAATCTATTGCATTTTTTTTAATTTCTTTGGCGAACTATATTGCATGGCACTGAGAACCTGCTTTTACGGACTTCTTTAATATAGTATTTAATATAGTTATTAAATGTAAAATATCCTAAAGGATATTTTACATTTAATAACTAGAAATAGTTAGTGGTATGGGTTTTGGGGGAAAACAGTGAAGTCCCAGTGTAGTAATATTATGAGTTCTAGGGGAACTAGTAATAGGCAGAATAAGGTGGATACTGGAAAGCCAGTGGCACTAGATGACAAGGACAGTAATAGGTATAGTGGAAAAACAGAAATGAGCAGGAAGGGTAAAGAGAAAGGAGGGTCTTTAAATGTATATTACACCAATAGACGTTGTACTAGGAATAAGATGGACGAGTTCAGATTAGTTGCTAGTGCGGGTAATATTGATGTTTTTGTTATAACTGAGACGTGGTTTAATATGAAAAATCGGGACATGCCTGCTGAATGTCACATTCAGGGTTTTAAATTGTTCCAAGTAGACAGAAGTATTATAAGGATGCGGGGAGGGGTGGCACTCTATGTCCGTGATCATTTAAATTGTTGCATAAAAACTGGTATAAAGTCTGAAATAATGCATACAGAGTCTGTCTGGATAGAATTTTCAGATGGGTGTGAAAAATTGATTTTAGGCGTGATATACCATCATCCAAACTTAGATAGGGAACAAGAGAGGCTACTCTGGGAGGAAATTGTTAAGGCCACAAGGCACGATAACGTAGTAATTCTAGGGAACTTCAACTTTAGTCAAATTGATTGGAATTTCTTCACAGGGAATTTAGACTCTAACGACTTTTTAGAAGTAGTTCAGGATTGTTTTTTGAAGCAGATTGTGACAGAACCTACAAGGGAAAATAACCTACTTGACTTGGTTCTGTTAATCATTTAGAAATTACAGAGGAACTCGGCACAAGCAACCACAAGTCAATTATCTTTAGCATTGAATGGATGTATGATAGTAGGGATAACTCTCAGTAACGGTCCCAGATTTTCGCTTAGCAGATTATAATGGACTTAGAGAACACTTATCAACTGTGGACTGGGATAACAAAGAGAGGTATCAATATGACAGTTTTCTGAACACTATACAGGCTGCCTAAAGAACATTTATCCCGTATAAAGAAATTAGATCAAGTAGATATGACCCAAAATGGATGAATAATAGGCTCAAATATCTTTTAGGGCAGAAAAAGGAATTTATAGTTACATAAAAAGAGGTGAGGGTCATCTTATAAATCAGTATACTGACATTAAGAGGGACGTTAAAAAGGGGATAAGAAAAGCTAAACGGGACTATGAAATTAAAGTTGCTAGGGATTCAAAAATTAACCCATAAACTTTTTTCCAGGTTTATAGAACAAAAGTTAGAGATAAGATATGTCCCCTTAAAAATAACTCTGGGCATCTTACTGACAAGGAGAATGATATGTGCTCTATTTTTAATAATTATTTTCTCTCGGTTTTCACACAGGAAGACACTAATAGTATCCCAGAAATTAATTTTTACAGAGGCCCAGAAGAAGATAAAGTATGTAATATCACAGTCACTAGCGAAATGGTTATGAAACAACTAGACCGATTGAAACAAAATAAATCGCCGGGTCCTGATGAGCTTTTTGCAAGGGTTCTTAAGGAATGCAAAATAGAACTCTGTGAACCATTATCTAACATTTTTAATTTATCTCTTTAAACAGGTGTAGTGTCTGATATGTGGAAGATGGCTAATGTAATTCCTATTTTTTAAAGCAGGGGACAAGTCACTACCCTCAAATTACCACCCAATAAGCCTGACCTCAATTGTAGGCAAATTACTAGAGTCAATTATAGCTGATATTATTAGAAGCCATCTAGATAACCATAATTTGATTAATGATACTCAGCATGGATTCACGAGGGGCCGTTGCTGCCTATCTAATTTATTAACCTTCTTCAGTAAAGCTTTTGAGGGTGTTGATCACGATAAAGAATTCGATATTGTTTATTTAGACTTTAGTAAGGCTTTTGATAGAGTACCGCACCAGAGACTGTTAAAGAAAGTGACAGCTCATGGCATTGGGGGAGAAGTGCTGTCATGGATCGAGTCATAGCTCACCAATAGGAAGCAGAGAGTGTGCATAAATGGGGTTAAATCCGAATGGGGACTTGTAACAAGTGGTGTTCCACAGGGATCAGTCTTAGACCCGTTGTTGTTTATAATATATATCAATGACCTTGACGAGGGAATTACTAGTGATATGAGCAAATTCGCCGACGACACGAAGATAGGTAGGATAATTGATTCAAACATAGATGTCATAGAACTTAAGGAAGATTTAGACAAACTTAATTCGTGGTCAGAAAAGTGGCAGATGCAGTTCAATGTAGATAAATGCTAGGTTCTGAAGCTCGGGAGTGTCCATAACCCAAGCACTTATAAGTTAAATAACGTAGAACTTAGCCATACCGACTGCGAGAAGGTCTTGGTGGTGATGGTAAGCAGCAACCTTAAACCAAGACAGCAATGCCTAAGCGTACGTAATAAGGCAAATAGATTACTGGGATTTATATCAAGAAGTGTAAGCAACAGAAGTCCAGAGGTTATATTACAGCTTTATACATCGTTAGTAAGGCCTCGCCTAGATTATGCAGCTCAGTTCTGGTCTCCATAATACAGAATGGATATTAATTCGCTAGAAAACATTCAGCATAGAATGACTAAATTAATACATAGCATTAGAAATCTTCCGTATGAAAAAAAATTACATTCACATGTAAGACGAAGAATGAGGGAAGACATGATCGAGGTATACAAGTGGAAAATGGGTATTAACAAAGGGGATATAAATAAGGTCTTGAGAATATCTCACCAAGAGAGAACCCGCAATAATGGATTCAAATTAGATAAGTTTAGATTTAGAAAGGCTATAGGAAAATATCTTACCTGCCTATCTAATTTATTAACCTTCTTCAGTAAAGCTTTTGAGGCTGTTGATCACGATAAAGAATTCGATATTGTTTATTTAGACTTTAGTAAGGCTTTTGATAGAGTACCACACCAGAGACTGTTAAAGAAAGTGGCAGCTCATGACATTGGGGGAAAAGTGCTGTCATGGATTGAGTCATGGCTCACCAATAGGAAGCAGAGAGTGTGCATAAATGGGGTTAAATCCGAATGGGGACTTGTAACAAGTGGTGTTCCACAGGGATCAGTCTTAGGCCCATTGTTATTTATAATATATATCAATGACCTTGACGAGGGAATTACTAGTGATATGAGCAAATTCGATGACGACACGAAGATAGGTAGGATAATTGATTCAAACATAGAAGTCATAGAACTTCAGGAAGAATTAGACAAACTTAATTAGTGGTCAGAAAAGTGGCAGATGCAGTTCAATGTAGATAAATGCAAGGTTCTGAAGCTCGGGAGTGTCCATAACCCAAGCACTTATAAGTTAAATAACGTAGAACTTAGCCATACAGATTGCGAGAAGGACTTGGGGGTGATGGTGAGCAGCAGCCTTAAACCAAGACAGCAATGCCTAAGCGTGCGTAATAAGGCAAATAGATTACTGGGATTTATATCAAGAAGTGTTAGCAACAGAAGTCCAGAGGTTATATTACAGCTTTATACATCATTAGTAAGGCCTCACCTAGATTACGCAGCTCAGTTTTGGTCTCCATATTACAGAATGGACATAAATTCGTTAGAAAACATTCAGCGTAGAATGACTAAATTAATACATAGCATTAAAAATCTTGGAAAAATAAACACATAAGCAGTATAATGTGATCCTTTATTGACAACGTTTCGCCCACGCAGTGGGCGAACTCAAGAATGGTACACTGCAGGTCCTTTAAGTCACACAATGTTATTAACTATCACATGCAGCTTTCTCCACCTGACCCAGCATTCTCCACCTGACCCAGCATTCTCCACCTGACTGTACCCTATATATATCTCCATGTTGCTCATTTTCTAGGTAGATCTGTCTGTGACTCGATAAAGCCCACTGCGTGGGCGAAACGTTGTCAATAAAGGATCACATTATACTGCTTATGTGTTTATTTTTCCATTGTGTCGGTATTTTATACCATTTATTTCCATTAGAAATCTTCCTTACGAAGAAAGATTGAAGACCCTTAACTTACATCCACTTGTAAGACGTAGAATGAGGGGAGACATGATCGAGGTATACAAGTGGAAAATGGGTATTAACAAAGGGGATATAAATAAGGTCTTGAGGATATCTCTCCAAGAGAGAACCCGCAATAATGGATTCAAGTTAGATAAGTTTAGATTTAGAAAGGATATAGGAAAGTATTGGTTTGGAAATAGGGTAGTTGATGAGTGGAACAGTCTGCCTAGTAGAGTTATTGAAGCTAGGACCTTGGGTAGTTTCAAATTTAGGTTGGATAAATTCATAAGTGAGAGGGGTTGGATTTGAGTGGGACTCGCACATGAGTGAATGGAATTGTCAAAGCTTATTTCTTGAGTAGCATTGAAAATTGGGGTGAGCAAGTGTTCTGTTAGTGGGACAGATTGTGAAGAACCTGCCTAGTATGGGCCAACAGGCCTGCTGCAGTGTTCCTCCTTTCTTATGTTCTTATGGAAATATGGTAGTTGATGAGTGGAACAGTCTGCTTAGTAGGGTTACTTAAAGCAAGGACCTTGGGTAGTTTCAAATTTAGGTTGGATAAATTCATGAGTGAGAGGGGTTGGATTTGAGTGGGAATTGCACATGAGTAAATAGAACTATCAAAGCTTATTTCTTGGGTATCATTGAAGATTGGGTTGAACAAATATTCTATTTGTGGGATGGAATGTGAAGTACCTGCCTAGTATGGGCCAACAGGCCTGCTGCAGTGTTCCTCCTTTTTTATGTTCTTATTATTAATCCATACAACCATATACTTATACTCACAGCATTTTTCATTTTTGGAGCAACCCTTGGCTCTGACCCTCCGGCACTTGGTCCTCTTCGACCCACACCATCCACCTACGTCTTGACAGGTCTCGCCATAAGATCTCATTTTCTTCAGTTTTCTCTTGCGCACCTTCAGCTTATCCGAATTTTCCATATTTTTTTAATCGTGTTCATTATTCTTCAGTTGGCGTTTTCCCTTCTTAATTATCCTCTTTCTGTTTGTTTTATGTATCTTGACGCCGTCGTCATCTGAAGAAAAATACATTTATTACTGAGATAAATGTTTTTATACACATAAACACACATGATCAAGGTCCCAGGACCGAAACGTTTTAAAATAAATATATCCTAGTGTTTGCTTACGTGTTTTTCTAAACAAACTTGTCGGTATTTATTACCAAGGTTTATACACATCCTCATTGTAATATGGAGTCCAGATCTGAGCTGCATAATCTAAGCGAGGTCTTGCTAATGATATATAGAGCTGTAGTATAACCTATGGACTTCTGTGGTAAGACACATATGCAACATTGAGACACTTATGCAACATATGGGAAACTTTATTGAAGAAACGTTTTCCCACACAGTGGCTTCATCAGTCAATACAAAGGAGAAAGATGTAAGGAGAGGAGAAGTTTGAGGTAATCAGTCCCTCCTCTCCTTACATCATTCTCCTAAGTATGGACTGATGAAGCCACTGTGTGGCGAAACGTTTCTTTAATGAAGATTCCCATATGTTGCATAAGTGTCTCAATCTTCAAGTTGTCGATTTTTAAACCATTTATCACATATGCAACAGTTTGGTATCTTTATTTCGAAACGTTTCGCCCACACAATAGGCTTCTTCAGTCGTGTACAGAAAAGTTGGTAGAAGCAGAAGAGATGTGAAGACGACGTAATCAGTCCATCACCCTTGAAGACGTAATTTTGAGGTGGTCAGTCCCTCAGCCTGGAGAAGAGTATTTGTTCCATAGTCTGAAACATTGTGAAATTGAAGTGACAGTATGGAGCCTTATATACTGTCAGGAGGTGAGGTGTAGTCCACTAGTAGAACTGACAGTATGGAGCCTTATATACTGTCAGGAGGTGAGGTGTAGTCCACTAGTAGAACTGACAGTATGGAGCCTTATATACTGTCAGGAGATAAGGTGTAGTCCACTAGTAGAAGTTGTTGTTGTAGATTTGCCGGTACTGCCGGCCCGGGTCTTCTCCAAATGGTGACCCGGCATTGGCTCCCAGAGATGGGAGTGTCTTGAGGGATGTCTATGTTTTACTTGGTGTCGATGGCTCCCAGGGAAGGGAGTGTCTTGGAGGCATGTCAGCGATGATCAACTGACGATGCAAGGGCGGCTGGATGAGGCTGCAACAGCAGGCAAGTCAAGAAAGGCCAAGGAAGCAGTGATAACAGGGTCGATTGGAGCCACACCCCAGCTTTAGCTAAATAGCAAAGTGCTGGGGAAACTTAGCTTCTCGGTGAGTGGTCGATGGGAAGCTTCTATTCAGCGAATTGTTCAGGTGAACCATTCTGTAGTGTTTTGAACTTTTTCTTGGAGATTTGATCAATTGCAAGTGGGTTTGTGAAGTCGGTAATGTGATGTGAGAGGAATTGGAGTGCTTGTTCTAGTGAGCACCGGTTCCTGGGGTCGCAGGTGAACTTAACAGTTCCATTCTTGAGTCGATGGTGGACTTCTTGTGCATACATTGTGTCTCTAAATTGTTCAGTGGTGTAGAAGAAGATATCAGGTGTATCAATGAATGAGGATTCAGTATCATCGTCTGAGGGGCTGACAGCAGTAGCAGCAGCAGCAATAGCAGTAGCAATAGTAGCAGCAGCAGCAGCAGTAGCAGGGGTGTCTCTGGCCTGAAGTTTGTCCAGGAATCCGTGAATATTGATTGCTTCAGCTAGAAATTTAGTTCTCTTAGCTGGTGGGTGTTGGTGGAGTGGAGCGGGTCCACACCCGAATGTGACGTCCTCGGTCTCTGATTGATGCACGGCAGTGGTGGTGGAAGGAGCTGGTGGTCTCTCAGTGGTAGGAGTCGGCGCCGGCTCAGTCTCTGGTTGGTCGGTTTCCAGTGGAGGGCGGAGCTTGAGGTGTTGTTGGTGGTGGAGGCGGTGGAGTGGAGATGTTGACTGTACACGTGGTAGCTTGAATGATTTCAGATGAAGGTGGCGATGCAGGGAATGTAAAGTTTGGCAGGTTGTTAAGTTGGAGTAGTTGATTGATGGTGGTATTAAATGACCCAGGTGCAGCTACATTCTGAACATGGGCGTACATGATACAGTAGAGAATTTTAGTAGATTCGCCAGAATACAGTGGTGGTGTAGTGTTGGTGGCGGCAGCCGTTTGTGCGGCCTTGAGTATTTTGGTAGTATCAGATTGGAGTTTGGTGATAGCCGCGTAAGTAGTGGTCTGGGCAGTGGTTTTCTTAATTTGATCTACTTGTTTCTTGTGGATTTCTCGGCGGACTGGACATCTGGCAGCAAGAGTGTGATGATCGTTTTTGCAGTTTAAACATTTCGGTGGAGTAGTGGTGGTGCAGGACCTGTAGTCATGTCCTTCATTACTGCAGGTGGTGCAGACCGAGTCATGCCCTTCATTAATGCAGGTGCAGGACCTGTAGTCATGTCCTTCATTACTGCAGGTGGTGCAGGACCTGTAGTCATGACCTTCATTACTGCAGGTGGAACACAACTTTTTATCCTTGGTTGGGCAGTCTTTAGTTGTGTGCAGGTATGAATAGCAGTTAAAGCATTGTTGGATTTGTCTAAATTTCTCTGCTTCGATGAAGGCTGAGTTGATATGGAAATAGTGGATAGCCAGTCCATCGGTGAGAGCTTTGTCTGCCATTGTGACGTCACTGAAGGTGACCTTCAGCATGGATGAAGCATTGGGTAATTTGTTAATAAAGTCCACTTTTGCCCAAGGGTTCTGCGTTTCTATGGATGTCTTGATTTCATTAGTATCTTGAGTGGTGATGAGAGTGTCCAGGCGTCTGAGGAACACAGTCCTCTTGGCCTTCAAGGCCGGGAAAATCCAGACTTGGAATCTCCGGTCTTGTAGCGTGGTAGTAGCAGCAGTGGTGAGAAGCTTCTCTACCTCAGTGTCGTCGATACAGACAACAATGAAGGCAGCTTTCAGTGACAAAATCGCGGTGAATTTGACTTGCAGACTGCTCCTAACAGCAGATGCAAGTGCTAGCTTGGACGCATCATCGATGATTCCACTTGAAGGTTTGATCTTGACTCTGTTAGAGAAATGCATCCTGGTGATGCAGAGCGCAGTAGAGACGTGTGTCTTAGCCTCGGTGTTCTACTACGCTGTCTGACTTGTGTTGTCTGCTGAACTAATGTGGTGAGAAGGGTAGTAGTAGTAGTAGTGGAACTAATGTGGTGAGACGGGCCACTTTTCTGACCAGGAATTGAGTTTGTCTAAATCCTCCTGAAGTTCCCCATTGATTCAAACGTAGATGTCAGGGAACTTCAGGAGGATTTAGACAAACTCAATTCCTGGTCAGAAAAGTGGCAGATGCAGTTCAATGTAGATAAATGCAAGGTTCTGAAGCTCGGGAGTGTCCATAACCCAAGCACTTATAAGTTAAATAACGTAGAAGTTAGCCATACAGATTGCGAAAAGGACTTGGGGGTTATGAAAAGCAGCAACCTTAAACCAAGACAGCAATGCCTAAGCGTACGTAATAAGGCAAACAGATTACTGGGATTTATATCAAGAAGTGTAAGCAACAGAAGTCCAGAGGTTATATTATCAGCTTTATACATCATTAGTAAGGCCTCACCTAGATTACGCAGCTCAGTTCTGTTCTCCATATTACAGAATGGATTTTAAAATTCGTTAGAAAACATTCAGCGTAGAATGACTAAATTAATACAATAAAGGTATTAGAAATACTTCCTTAACTGAAAGAAAGAGATGAAGTTTTTTTTTCTCTCCTTTTCCCTTAGTTTTCTTATGTTATTAATTATTTTATGTTCTTATCTATACCTGAAAAAACTTTCTGGTTAGCTTCCGTATCCCTAGCAACTTTAATTCGTTAAGTAAAAGGACACAAATGCAACTAATGTGACATTTATTGTGGCAACATTTCGCTCTCCAGGAGCTTTGTCAAACCGTTACCTAATAGATAGAAATCAGAAATGCGTCAGATTCTCCCACAAGAAATATAAATGTTAAAGTATATTCAATAAAAACGTAACAATGCTTCGAAACATCGGTACAACGTTTCGCCGACAAGTGGGCTGTATTAAGGACGATAACCACTCGGAATGAAACATGTTCCCACAAACCCGTCACTGCATTGTCTGCTAAATACCACGTTAAAGTCCTCACCGTGTGTTGGAGAGATGCAGCAGACTTTGTCTGGCTTCCTGCAGTCGTGTTGAGACGTGACATTACAGCGTGTGGCCGGCAGGCAGCGTCCACCAGCCTCTCTACACTCATTACCAGAATTCTGCACCAACAGTTTAATGAAAAATAAACATTACACTCGTCAGCCTTAAAAGTTACCTTTTCTCATATATTTTTTTTTTTTTATCATGATGAGAGCTAAAGTTATCCTGCAGATTGTGAAAGGTGTAAAATTATCATATCCTTAATATCATCATGAAAAGTTACCACGCAGTAAACAGAAGAGTTATCCAAAACATAATAATAACTAGTTCAATTATTTATTTCTTAATCACTGAACAATATGCAATAACTTGAAGGCCGCGAGGCATTACTTTTATTTACTCTCACATACTAAGCTTCAGAATATCGAAATTATTTTTTTTAAATAGATTGTTGTCTTATAATCTTAAGTTCAAAACGATGAAGAAACATTTGATAAACAAACTGGGATTGTTGGTGGGTTCAGTGATTAACAATCTCCTTATTTTACAATCGTCCACAGCAGAAAAATTTACAGTGACAAAATTAGGAAAAATGCGACATTCAAGACTAATTGTGGTAGTCTTAGTGAACTAGACAGGTTAGCGAAGTGGTCAAGAGACGATTTTGAAAACAATTGTCTAAAACACAAGTACATAATATTTTTATGGGTAATATAATGCCAGATTGTATTACTAGAAATTTTGAGTACAGAATATCAGAGACAACACCGACGCTTCACCCTGAACAAGCTGTCCAGTTTTGGCTACAAAATACATAAACGACGAAAATAGATTGCAAAGGCTGAAGATCGTGACAACTACGCTCTCACCATTACTAATAAACTATGTGAACGAAATTAGGACAAATGTCCACCACTAGGATAATTTTTAATTAAGGAACAGTTTCACTCACTCAGAGCTGCCTGATCACTCGCTCTGCTGCACTTGCCGTGTGAAGTCACAGTAGCTCCTATCATCACAGTCTTCCTACGATTCCCGTTGGGGAGGGAAACCTCAACCTGTGTCCAAGCGACTCTGCACTTCCACGATGTTTCATCGTGTGAAGATAAAACCTAAAAGCTCTATCATCAACGATGCCACGAAGCTTGCACTTGCGGCAGCACTGAAAAGCTGCCTGCAGGTCAAGTTCTCGGCATTGCTTCACTGAAGGAAGCCTTCCTCTTTACCTTCACTGATGACGAGGAAGTCGAGAAAGTCTACTCCATGGCTATGTTATCTCTACCTCTCCTTACTTGAAAGCAAAAAGATTTGTATTCATGAAACGTCTAGACAGGATCATCATGGTATTGTCCACTGCTGAACTCTAATCCTCAATTGAAGAGCAAAACGACTAGGCCACTATGGAAAGCATCTTGCAGTTGATCTTGCATCAACTGCAAGATCGACCTTCATACACTTGCAGCAAAATGCCCTGTCCGAAAGGAAATCTCATCCAAGAAACTTAAAGACCTCAAGAAGACGACCCCAACTTATGCTGCTTTAACTAAGCTACAAACAGACACTACTAAAATCCTACAAGCCACTCGACTACCTCCACCTCCTTCCCTCCACTACCCGATGGCGTTCCTACACAAATCTACTATTGTATGATGTTTACCTACATGCAAAATGTAGATGATCCCGGTTCCTTCAATAAGACTATCAACTAACTTTTTGCAATGAATAATCTACTAAACTTCACCTTCCCAGACTGTAATTCCTCAGAAGCTATTTTGAAGTTTACCCCAAAAATCGCCAGCATCGTAAAGACTCCAATTACTCCCACCAATGAGGAGCCACCCCCACCTTCCACCACCACCTCTATTGCTGACCAATCAGAGACCTCACCTCACCCAGAAGCGCCTTCCATCACTCCCACTAAAACGGACCAATCAACAACCTCGCCTCGCCCACCAGCCGCCAAGAGACCAAAAACACAAACATATGATGAAGATTGTATGGAGGCCGAAGTCGAAACAGAACGGCCAACTAAACACATGAGTTTTACCGATGTATATTTCTTTACACTTGATCAAGAAAGTGGTAAAATACGTTTCGACTTCAAAATCGAATGATCAAGTATACCTACGACCAAGTCAACTCCTGGACACATGAAGGACTGGTGGAAAGGATTAAATTAGCACAAGATAATCCAAGATTCAGGTTAACTACGACTATAATTAACATAATGCCCAAAACGTCTTTCAAAAAACTACGCAATGGAATCTTCACTGACGATATAAGAAGTTTTGTATCTGCACAAAATCCACCAACATCTTAATCGACAAACACCTTAACTGCTGCCCCTCCTTCGCCCTCCTACCGACCTCTATCCACCAATCACCTTCTAGATCACCATATACTCAACTCTAGGCTCAGCGACGTGAGTTCCTTGAGGAAGAATGCTCCCTTATTGAACAAGTTTTTTTCAAAACTTCACTATCCTCATCACTTCATTAGAGACTGCAGACGACGGGCATTAAACATCTTCAACACACCCAGAGAAGACACTACTAAGAAGAGATACATAGTCCTCCCCAAACACGTTTCCAACATTTTTTTCAATACCTCATTCCGAGTATCCACCTCCACATCAACCACCATCAAGGACATTACCAGTAACAGACAGGACAAACTTCAATCCACTGCAGGGGTATACACAATCCCTTGTAATAACTGCAGCAAATTATACGTCGGCGAAACATCCAGAGACCTCCAAACACATATTTCAGAACACCAGTACGCAGGCAGATCTGACGACTCAATAAATGCCTGTGTTCAACACAGAAATTCACACAACCATTTAACCAACTACAGAAACGCAAGACTCATCGCCAGAAAAGACAACACTCAATACCGAAGAATCCTGGAATCATCACTTATCTGTATATCCAACAGCTTCAGCCAGAACAACGGCTTCTACAACATACCTGAACCTATTTAGCCAAAAAACTTCTTCATCACTATCCCACATAAGAACTAAAGAATGGAACACTATCATATACTTATCCAATCTCTTTTTTAACCCTTTGACTGTCGGAGGCCCCATTCTGAAACTGTCATTCTATGTCGGAAAATTTTGGAAAAAAAAAAAAATATTTTTTCTTATGAAATGATAGAGAATCTTTTCCCAATGGTAATGACACCAAAAGTATGAAATTTGATTGAAAACGTACTGAATTACGCTCTCGCAAAGTTAGCGATGTCAGTGATATATACGCATCAGCGATTTTGCCAACTTTGCGCCCTATTTTCGGCCAATTCCATTGGGACAGTCGACCAACCTCATAGCTACTTCTTTAGAACTCCATTTGTTCTATCGTTTGAGTACAAGAAATCACCAATTTACCGATTTCAACTACCCAATAAAGTGTTCAGAAAATGGCAATTTTGCCAATTTCATGCAAAATAAAAAAGATGTCAATTTCAAAATAGGGTCCAGAATAAACAATGCAGACATCCCTAGCACTAAAATAAGATGTTATCTGTTCATTAGTCACGTCTTTAGGCCCCTCTTACATTACTCTTGCTTTCTATTTTTATTTTTTATTGACACAAAAAATAGAAGATTTATTGTTATGCAGACTATTGCATTATTGTAAAAATTGTATAAATAATATCTGTGCACTTGTGAAAGAATATTAGACTCACCAGTTGATGTGTATTGGACGCATGGTGTGATTTGTTTATTTTTGAACATTGGCAAAAATCGAACATTTCCGCTACTTTGAGCTCAATTTCAAGATCGTTTACATCATGAAACTAATCAAAATCATCTCTATTCCTGTAATATGCTTTCCATTCTATCAAATGAGACCATGAGAAAGAGAATACAACCATAAATACTATACGAAAATACACCTCAAAGTCGGCGTTTTAATCCAAAAACACTGTCAGAGTTTTTTTTTTCTCATTATGTACTGCTTGCTGCAGGATTTTTTTTATACTGCGCACACTGACCACACAGACCAATTCTCTCACATGTGGGCCTACCAGCTTTCTCCTGCTTGATTTGAGGCCGCTAGAATTTAGGCGTATAAATACGTCCGAAACATTGGCTCGTAAGACGTATATATACGTCTGAAACAGTCAAAGGGTTAAAGCTACCCAAGGTTTAAGACTCCATCACCCTACTCTAAAGACTGTTACATGTAGCATTCTCCACCTGACTAAATCCTATAAATACTCATGTATCTTTTATCCAGGTAGATCTGTTTGTGACTCGATAAAGCCCACTGTGTGGGGAAAACGTTGTCAATAAAGTATCACATTATACTGGTAAATTAGACACATGCAAACATTCATCTACGATCACATTATACTGCTTATGTGTTTATTTTTCCAACAACTACCACCAACAGGATAGCTACGGGGTCCACAATAAACTAACCACTACCACCAACAGGATAGCTACGGGGTCCACAATAAACTAACACTACCACCAACAGGATAGCTACGGGGTCCACAATAAACTAACCACTACCACCAACAGGATAGCTACGGGGTCCACAATAAACTAACACTACCACCAACAGGATAGCTACGGGGTTCACAATAAACTAACCACTACCACCAACAGGATAGCTACGGGGTCCACAATAAACTAACACTACCACCAACAGGATAGCTACGGGGTCCACAATAAACTAACCACTACCACCAACAGGATAGCTACGGGGTCCACAATAAACTAACACTACCACCAACAGGATAGCTACGGGGTCCACAATAAACTAACACTACCACCAACAGGATAGCTACGGGGTCCACAATAAACTAACACTACCACCAACAGGATAGCTACGGGGTCCACAATAAACTAACCACTACCACCAACAGGATAGCTACGGGGTCCACAATAAACTAACACTACCACCAACTGGATAGCTACGGGGTCCACAATAAACTAACACTACCACCAACAGGATAGCTACGGGGTCCACAATAAACTAACACTACCACCAACATGATAGCTACGGGGTCCACAATAAACTAACCACTACCACCAACAGGATAGCTACGGGGTCCACAATAAACTAACCACTACCACCAACAGGATAGCTACGGGGTCCACAATAAACTAACACTACCATCATCAGGATAGCTATGGGGTCCACAATAAACTAGCCACTACCATCAACAAAATAGCTATGGGGTCCACAATAAACTAGCCATTACCATCAACAAGATAGCTATGGGGTCCACAATAAACTAGCCACTACCATCAACAAAATAGCTATGGGGTCCACAATAAACTAGCCACTTCGGCACCAAGTTCTGAACAATTTCGTTTTTGGGGACCAACCTGTGGTTAACTAAATAGGTAATATCATTCGCTGTCTCTCCACATCTCTGGCAAGATATCTTCCTCAGGTTATATATTTTAAAGACTAGATAAAAATTTACAAACCACTTCTTTGCATTCTTAAGAATCCTTCAGAGAATTCGCTTGAGTTTGGATATTTATTTTTTTGTTTAAATATCTGGAATGATAACTATATCAATATATATTGATATAGTTATAAATTTGACGAATTTGTACGTATAATTCTGTGGGAAAACAGATAGGAAATAATAACTAAAATTTTAATAATGTAACAGTCTTTTACAATTATCGGAAAGCTGTAAGCTGATCTAAGTTAAATTTAAGCTGAAATCTTTATCTGTAATCTTAATTCTAATATAGCTTTAGAGAAGAGTAATTTTTAACTCCATTCATATTTAGTTAACAATATAATGTAATGAATAGGGAAACTGATGACTAAAACGAAGAAAAATTTACGAGAAATTAATCCCAACACCTTGGAAATAGAAAACAAGGGAACCAAGATCTAACCAAGACGGTGAGAAAGAGCCACAATGTATGATTCAGTGGTATGAACAAACTTTGATTCTCTTAATACACCAGTGAAGCTCCAATGCTTGTTAGCAGTTAAGACTAACCTGAGCTTGTGTCCAAACAGCCACCACCACCAACAACAACACTCTCAAAGCCGCCACCATCTCCAGAGGATCAGTCGCTCCCTACTGGATTTTTGCGGAGTCAACAGTCCTTTTTGAAGCTGTGTCTTCTGCATAGTGCACATGCGCAGCACCTAGACGCAGGTGTGAGATTATCAAGACAAGGTAAACGAACTTTGTCTCAACATATAATTTGCTTTTCCCCTGGTATGAATTGCGTGTCATATGTTATGTGTACACTTGAGTCTCCCGACTCTTCCTGTTACAACTCCCCCCCAAAAAAAAAAAAAAAAAAAAAATTATATTCATAATTATATTTCTGTATTTCATTTTTATTACAATTTGCAGCTATATATGTTCTGAACAATTACGGATATAAAGAATATCTTAAATATCGGTGAATAGTTTAATGAAATAAATATTTTGCTAATTTTATATAGATTAATAACCGTAATAATATTTACATTATTAATAACATTCTAAATTGAAGTAATCGTAGTAAAACAGGTGATAACAGTGAACAATTATTGTGATATGTCATGCAAGAGTTTTTATTAGATTGTGTCGCCCAAGTGGCTAGCTTATTCCCATGACAGTGTCATCCATTGAGGACTCGGTAAATCTCCTGTAAATAACCAAGTCTTTAAATGGGTCTCAGAAAACAATACGAAGGTCAATGAAGACATATTTCAATTACTCATCTATGGAAAACTCGAGGAAATGTAAAACTGGATCGGAGTATAAAACAAATTCAAAGTAAACAATAGAGCCAAAAACTAGGAGTGATAATAGAGAATCTCACTTTCAAAGATCACAGAAATGTCTCTACCCATTCTGCTAGGAAGATGATAGGATGGATAATAAGAAACTTCAAAATTAGGGATGCCGAACCAATGATGATTCTCTTCATATCGCTTGTTCTCTCTAGGTTGGAATATTGCTGTACACTAACGGCCCACTTTCAAATCACATACAAGTACAATAAAGCACCTAAATTACAAGTCCCATGACTTGTTCTTTATGGAACGTAGGTGAGAAAGATACATGATAATATACACTTGGGAAATCCTAGAGGGACTAGTTTCAAATATGCACATGGAAAGCACTTCCTACGAAAGCAAAAGACTCGACAGGTGGTGCAATATCCCCGCAATTCAAAGCAGGGACGCCATGAGTATGCTAAGAGACAATAACTATCAGGGTCCCAAGATTGCTCAAATGCCTCCCAGCATATATAAGGGTGATTACCAATAGATACCTGACTATCTTCAAGAGGGGGGCTGGATAGGCACCTAAAGCCAGTACATAACTAGCAGGGCTGTGGTTCCTACTTCGGTTTTTCGGGCGGCTAGCAGTAACAAGTTGGTTGATCAGGCCCTGATCCACTGCGAGGCCTGGTCATGGACCGGGTCTCGCACTCTCTACCTAAGTTATTTTCATTAATAGGATACCGTGACATGTCACGTAGGTTTATTGTCTCTCTCTCTATATTCCTCAATAAGGCTGGCCACGTATTTTGTATTTGGTAGTTAGGCATCACCTCTGTGTATGCCTAGCTACCAAAAGTCCTTGTAACCCAGCCTAAGCCTGGCTACTACATTAGTCAGAATGTTTACACTGCAAGTTAATCAGTAAATGTGCTTATAAGAATATAACAAAGAGAAGCACTGAAGTAGTCCTACTGGCCCATACTAGGCAGGTCTACCTCACACTCACTTATGTACTTGTCTAACCCAAGCTTTTCGCCTCAATGACGCTACATTGACCTCTTCGCTCACGGGCCGAGAGGTTGTTCTGCGCAGTTGCTCCTGGTCCAGGCTTTGCGCAACTTCCGATTTTCTCCAAGATGGCGACCAGTGTTCGCAGGAGGAGCAACACGGTGTGTGTGGAGCTTCTTAAGGGAGCCATTTACCCAGCTAACGCTTCTGTGTTGCTGCCGGCGATAATCCGTGACACTTTTTGTATTTGCCATGAAGACCTATATGGCATTGCGCTAAATGGTTCGACGAGGATCTTCGTGAAGTTTGGTACCGTGGAGGCATATGAAAAAACTGTGGAGAGGTACCAGGAGAAGCACCTCACTGTCAACACTGGGATAGAAGTCCGGCTCAGGGATGCCTCTAAACATTACACCTTTGTGAGGGTCCGTAATGTGCCATTTGAGGCCATTGGATTGGATGTCAGCCAGGCCTTTGAAAGGTATGGTGTGGTGCATTCTAAGACTATGGGAAGGTGGACTGAAGGAATATATGCCGGGTTGCCAGAAGGTTCCTTCACATTGCAAATGACTTTGAAAAGGCCTATACCGTCCTATGTACTGCTGGAGGCCTTTAGGACGCAGGTGTTTGTTACCTACGCGGGACAGCGTAGGACATGTCGTATGTGTGGGGAATATGATCACATGGCGGCGGGGTTTCCCACCGTCATGGCCCCAAGACCAATGGTTACACAGGTACCTGTGATACATAACCCCTTGGAGGAGCCAACACCTGAGATTGTGGAAGGACTGGGAAAGGCCAGTGGGGCAGAAGTGGGGGAAGGTGTGGGGGAAAGTTGTGTAACGTCCCCTGAGGAGTTGAGAGCTCCAACAATCAATGGGCCTGGAAAAGATAATGAGTCTGGGGATTTGGTGGAGGTGGGTGACCTCCAGGTGGACCTATCGCAACCATTGCAAGAGATGTTGCGAACGTTTCTGGAAGATACGGAGGTGATTTCCTCTGGAGTTGAAGGACACTTACAGGTGGAGGAGGGTAGGCTTAACCAGGACGTGAACGTGCCAGAAGCTGGGAAAGACAGGTTGCAGATGCAGGAAGTGGAGGCTGATGTGCATAGGGATGGGGACACCGATGTAATGGAGGTAGGGGGAGAATCAAGAAAGAGGGCAGGAGAGGTGTCAGATGATGATGTCCTCACACCTGGCCAGCGTACAGGTAAGAAAACATATGTAGAGATGGCACGGAAGGGGAAGGTGGGGGCACAGGTGAGGGTATGGGATCAGGGAGTGAGGAGTGTTAGAGATAAAGGTTTAGGGAAGGGTGTCACGGCCCGCCCGCAGAAGCACAGAGGAAAGCCCCCTTTGGCGTATTCAAGTGTTTAACGATTAATGTGAATGGCCTAAGGGCAGAAATTAAGCGTAGGTGGGTGGAGGTAGTGTTAAGACGATATGACGATATGACGTAGATGTAATTTTTATACAAGAGCATAATTTTAGGTGTGGTCGAGAGTTGAGATTGAAAGGTTATGAGGTGTATGCAGGTAATTCGGGGAAATTAAAGGGTGGGGTGGCTGTGGGGGTGAAGGAGTCCAGTCCCTTTCGGTTGTTAGCTTGGGAGGAGGGGGGAGGGAGAGTGGTGAGGGTGGATGGGCATTGGGGCGACATTCGGGTATGTTTCATAGGAATATATATGCCAAGGGAGGTTTTGACATATCATTTACGGGGTTTGTCTATGATTACTCTGTTGGGTGGGGATTGGAATTGTATAATCAGGAAAAAAGATGTAGAACCTAGAGGGGCGGGTTGTGAATTAGGGGCGTTGCGTGTTTTACTGAGGGAGGCGGGAGTGTTCGATGTGGTACAGGGTGATGGGTGGAGGGTGGAGCATACTTTTGTGAGGAGAGGCTATGCAGCCCGGTTGGATCGTGTTTATGCAACAAGGGACGTTACAGTGGGGAGGGTGCAAACGCTTGATATTGGTTTTTCTGACCATCGTGGTGTATTAGTAGAGGTGGAGTGGGATGGAATGGTCCGAAGGTACAATGGTTATTGGAAGTTGAATGTGCGTTTGCTGGCGGGGGAGGGAGGGAGGTCGTTTGAGGAATGGTGGGGGTCCTTCTGGTTAGAAGGAGCAGAGGTACGGGAGAAAGATTTTTTGGGCTGGTGGGAAAAAAGTGCAAAGGAGGGAATAAAGGACTTTTATAGGAATCAAGGAAGGGATGAGGCAAGGTGGAAGTTTGGTCTTCAGAAGTATTTGGAGGGTCAGCTTAATGAATGCTATGAGGGTGGAGTTGGTAGGTATGGGGAAATAGAGGGGTTAAGGGGAAGGTTGAGGGATATTCAAAATGATCGTTTTGATGCAATCAGAGTAAGAGGAGGTATTGAGGAGGCGTTGTGGGGAGATAGACCATCAGGTTGCATGTTGAGGAGGTTTAGAGATAGGCAGAGGGGTAACACGATTATGGGGATTGAGGTGTGTACAGGGGTGGGAGGATATGAAGTGGGACAGGTGCTTAGGACAACGGATGGCATAAGCAATTATGCCGATCATTGGTTTGGGAGGAAATTATCATTGAGTGTAGGGACGGGTAGTGCCGAGGAGGTCCTTCAGGAAGGAATCCTGTGTCGTTTGGGGGAGGAAGACCGTAAGGAGTTGGGTGGAAGTATAAGTGAGGAGGAGGTGGGGGAGGCAGTGTCTAGATTAAGTCTAGGGAAGGCACCAGGGTTAGACGGGATACCGAATGATTTCTATGTAGTGCATTGGGAAATGTTGAGAGAATGTTTAGTGCAATTGTTTAATTGTATGAAGGATGGGGGTAGGTTAGGGGAGACGCAGGGGACGGGGGTAGTTGTTCTGGTGCCGAAAGGAGGGGGGGGAGAACCTTGGGTAATTACAGGGCGATATCCCTCATGTGTGGAGATTATACAATCTTCGCAAAAATTTAAGGGAATAGAATGAAAATGGTGCTTGACAAAGTCATACATCAGGGGCAGTTTGGTATACCTGGAAGAAGTATGAGTGTAGGACATGGGAGAATCGGGGATTTTATTGAAGGTAGGATGGGAGGGGGTGTCTTGGGAATAGATTGGAAGGAAGCATATGATTGTGTGAATAGAAGCATGTTGGGAATTATATTGAGGAGTCAAGGATTTGGGGAGGAAATTGCTGGATGGGTTGCGACATTGTATAGTTCTGCGAAGGTGCGTGTACAGGTGAATGGTAAGTTGGGGAAACAGGTGGTGATGGAAAGGGGTCTGAGACAGGGGTGTCCCATATCTCAGATCCTTTTTGCGTGCATGCAGGATCCCTTTTATAGGTTAATAGAGGAAGGAGTAGGAGAGAGGGGAGAGAGGGGAAGAGGGGGGGCGAGTAGTGTGGGCATTGTGGGGTATGTGGATGATACTACTGTATTGGTGGGTGGAACAGAAGGGCTGGTTAATGTGGGACGTATTATAGAGGTCTTTGGAGCAGCGACGCGAATGAGGGTTAATGGAGCCAAGTCTAAGTTATTGGAGGTGGGTACGTGGGTGGGGGGGGCTTGGGGGAGGTGTATGGATGGAATGTTGTGGATAGAATGAAGATCTGTGGAATTGTGTATATGGCAGATGTGAGAGCGGCCAGGCAGGTGAATTCTGAGGAGGTGGTGGGTAGGGCTTTGGGTAGAATGAGGGGTTGGAGGGCGGGGGATGTTACGCTGTTGCAACGGGTGGTGGTGGTGAACACTCTTGTATACAGTAAGGTGTGGAATGTAGCTGCGGTGTATCCTTTAAGGATGGTCGACATCAGGGAATTACAAAAGAAAGTGTTATGGTATGTGTGGGGGTATGGGAGGCCGTGGCTTCGAAAGGAAGTTGTCATGATGAGTGTCAAGAGGGGGGCCTCATTTCTTTGGAACATCGTGTGAAAGCAGTTTATGTGAAACAGTGTTTTTTAACGAAGGGGGGTGAGAGGTCAACGAGTAGGAGCAGTCATGGAGGATGTACAGAAGTGGTGGAGGGGGAGGGACCTGCGGGTGTGTGAAGACATGGCTAGACAGTTATTGGCAATGAGGGAACCTAAAAGGGCAAAGGTGGGCAGGTTGGGGACGGGGAGTGAAAAGGGTGGGGTGGTACAGGGTCAAGTGAATTTTCCAGTTTATGATTGGAGGGGGATTTGGGGTGGGTTCAGGAAGATCCGTCTATTGCCTAAGGTATGGGAGGTGGTTTACAGATTTTTATTAGGTATATTGGCATCGAGGTCTGAATTATATAGGATGGGGTTGGTGGGTACGAATGAATGTCAGAGGTGTGGAGATGAGGAGACAGCATATCATGCTGTATATTTTTGTGAGTCTTTAGAGGGGGTGAGGCTATGGTTGGCAAGGGTGATTGGATTGGTGGGGGAGAGAAAAATTTCGACCTTACGGGCTTTAAGCTTTGATGTTGGGGGAGTATCGAGAGAAGTGGGGAGGGCAATCATGTATGTAATTGCGGATTTCTTGTATGTATCATGGGGAATGAGAGAGGTGGGAGGGGACTGTAGGGTGAAAGCCTTAGCGGCCCATGTGTATCGCTCAATGTGTAGGAATAGGCTATTATATGGAGGTAAATGGGTATCAAGTTTCTCTGAGGGATATAGGACATTAACAGTAGCAAAGTTATTACGGTGATGCAGAGTAGAGCTGGAAAGGACTGGATTCTTTGGAAGACAGAGTAGTTAAGGTGGGGTCGATGTTGTGTTGAATGAGGTTTTAGGATGCTTTGTAGTGTGAATGTTGAGGGGGGTCGACTGGCGACGAGAATGCTTTTTATTGAGCGACGGGGAAAAGACAGCTGACGCGGAAAGGTGTTGCATAGGTATGAGAGGATGACAGGATGAACTTGTTTGGACTTGACTTTACGTAATGACGTGACAAAGACCAGGTTCAAGGGAAAGGAGTACGCACAAGGGGGCTTTCTGAAGTGTTGGAGCATGGTAATTGATGTTTTTTTTTTATGAGACAGGAAGGTATAGTTCCTGGACGTTGTACGGGATCATGTTAATATTGTTCTCAAATAGTACATATTATGTTTCTTATCAGTGCTCTCAAAATAGGTAATTAAAATTTGTTGTGGAGTTATTGTAATATTACCATAAGATTAGTGGTATCAGATAAGGTTTTTTTACATTATCATTGTCATTGTATAATGTTATTGTATAGATCCGTTTCATATACATCATATCATTGTCGTTAGGCAATGTGAAAGTACTGTACTGTTTTGTATAGCTTTTGGAATTAATGATGTCAAAGATCTTATTGTGTGGGTATTATTTGGGAAAAATTTTGTATGATGATTAAGGGTATCATCATAGTACATAGATTTTATGTATAGCAGTACTTAGTTCTTATTTTGTGTGTGTGTGTTTATGAATTATTGTATGTTGTTATGGTGATATATGCTCTGCGGGTTAGGATACGTGCTTGTATTCAGTGATAGGAGTAGTCTAATAGGGATAGGGGTAGGAAATTGAGTTGGCCTTGTCAAGTGATATGTGACAAGTGATATGTGTTATGTGTCTTGATGGAATACCCATCATTTAGATGGTTATTCCTTTATATGTTGGATTATAACTTACAACTTGAGTGGTATCAGATAAGACTTCGAATAATTGCTATTATGTAATGGTACAGTAAAGCACAGTTTTAAACATAATTAAGTTGGCAGTCTTAATGCCTATGGCCTCTTAGTTTAGAGGTATTCAGTAATATTTATGCATATACGTTTTATGTAGAGGTATTTAGTTCACAATTTATGGGATATAGTGGCCTGTGGTCGTGTTGTATTTGTGTAAAACAGGGTTTTATATTTTATCTGTGTGATGTTAGTTTTTAAGTGGTTATGTTCAGAAACCACAAGTGGAGTGGTCTTAGATACGAATTTTCTTTGTATCATTGTCACTATATAATGTTAATGTTTTGTATAGTGTTGCAAAGTTTGTTGTTAATGTACCTTTATGTGTTTTATAAATAAAATATAAAAAAAAAAAAATGACGCTACTAGGTAGTGTTCCTCTCGACCCACCTGGAATCTACCTGGAGGGGTATTCCGGGGATCAATGCCTCGCTCGGCCCGGTCTCTGACCAGGCCTCATGGTGGATCAGGGCTTGATCAAACAAGCTGTTAATACTGGCAAGAAGCAATCCAACGTACGAAGCACAGCCCAGCTGGTCAGGTACTGACTTTAGGTGTGTCCAGCTCCCTATTGAAGACAGCCAGTGGGAGGCAGTTAAACAGCCTTGGCCCCCTTACACTTGGTAGGTAAGACACATAGCAACAGTTAGGCAACTTTATTCCGAAACGTTTCACCTACACAGTAGGCTTCTTCAGTCGAGTACAGAAAGTAGGTAGTAGCAGTAGAGATGTGAAGACGATGTATCAGTCCATCAACCTTGAAGACGTAGAAGTGAGGTGGTCAGTCCCTCAGCCTGGAGAAGAATTCTGTTCCATAGTCTGAAACAATTGGAAGATCAAGCGACAGTGTTGAAACTTATATACTGTCCCAAGGAGAGGTGCAGAGTAGCAGATGGTAGAATGTAAACACTGAGAGGTCACGTCCCTCTCAGATCCAACCATTCTCACTTGAAAAAGTTGTCCAAAGTGTTTTCTGTACCAAGATGCCATTGTTTTGCAGTGCCTGACAGGGCACCAGTTAGGCAACTTTATTCAATAATAAAGTTGCCTAACTGTTGCCTATATGTCTTACCTACCAACCTGTCGGTATTGTATACCATTTTGATATTCGCCCTTTACACTTATTGTGTTATCTCTTAGTGTACTCAGCCCAGATATAACCCTCCTTCACAAAGGAAGTAGCAGATCAATCTCAATGTTACAACGCAGTAGCACTGACATCACACACCACAAAAACACTTTTAAAGTGAGCTCTGCAACTCAAGTCAATATGGCTTTAATTACGAAGAACAAGCCTATCACAACGAATAGATCGTTAAAACGAAATTACGGTCAATACGTACTTTACTCCTGGGAAAGAATCAATTCAACATACACAATTATCACAACAAATCCATATACATAATGCGGAAAACACACTTGTTTGTTGTGGGAATTATTGTTTATCGACATGCTTGCCATAATAATAATAATAATAATAATAATAATAATAATTATATATATATATATATATATATATATATATATATATATATATATATATATATATATATATATATATATATATATATATATATATATATATATATTGCATGTATTGATTAAGAATAACATATATTTACCTGGCACAGATGTTGAACCATAGTCTGTTATTTCTGAATGGCTGATAACTTGTTAGTATCTTGCAGCTTTGGGACATGATTGTTCAGTTTATGTTATTGGATATTTGTGTGTATTGTGTGTGACTGTTGAATATGTGAGGTTCATGACCTGTAGGCTGTTGACATGGTGTTTATGAGTCACTATTGAGGATCTGTTCTGTAGTGTACATCCTAGGACAGTGTACTGTGGTGTACATCCTAGGAGAGTGCACCGTGGTGTACATCCTAGGAGAGTGTACCGTGGTGTACATCCTAGGATAGTGTACTGTGGTGTACATCCTAGGAGAGTGCACCGTGGTGTACATCCTAGGAGAGTGTACCGTGGTGTACATCCTAGGATAGTGTACTGTGGTGTACATCCTAGGAGAGTGCACCGTGGTGTACATCCTAGGAGAGTGTACCGTGGTGTACATCCTAGGATAGTGTACTGTGGTGTACATCCTAGGAGAGTGTACCGTGGTGTACATCCTAGGAGAGTGCACTGTGGTGTACATCCTAGGAGAGTGCACTGTGGTGTACATCCTAGGAGAGTGTACCGTGGTGTACATCCTAGGAGAGTGCAGTGTGGTGTACATCCTAGGAGAGTGCACTGTGGTGTACATCCTAGGAGAGTGCACTGTAGTGTACATCCTAGCAGTATGCTTTGAAATTGGGTCCATAAATTTGAAACATCTTGAATATTATTAATGAAAAACAAGGGAGCGATGAGTATACCTGGAGAGGGTTTCCAGGGTCAGCGCCCCCGCCGCGGCCCGGTCTGAGACCAGGCCTCGAGATGGATCAGTTTCTGATCAACCAAGCTGTTACTGCTGGCCGCACGCACACTGATGTACAAACCACAGCCCGGCTGGTCAGGTACTGAGTTTAGGTGCCTGTCCAGTGCCTTCTTGAAGACAGCCAGGGATCTATTGGTAATCCCCCTTATGTATGCTGGGAGGCAGTTGAACAGTCTTGGGCCCCCTGACACTTATTGTGTTGTCTCTTAGTGTATTCGTGGCACCCCTGCTTTTCATTGTGGAAATGTTGGATCTCCTGCCGAGTCTTTCGCTTTCATAGGGAGTGATTTTCGTGTGCAAGTTTGGTACTAATCCCTCTAGGATTTTCCAAGTGTATATTATCGTGTATCTCTCTCGCTTGAGTTCCAGGAAATACAAATCAAGGGACTTCAACCGTTCCCAATAATTTAGGTGCCTTATCGTACTTGTGTGCCATGAAATTTCTTTGTACACTCTCCAGGTCTGCAATTTCGCCAGCCTTGAAGGGGACAGTTAGTGTACAGCAGTATCCCAGACCAGAGAGAACAAGCGTTTTGAATAGAATCATCATGGGCTTGGCGTCCCTAGTTTTGAAGGTTCTCATTATCCATCCTATCATTTTCCTAGCAGATGCGGTAGATACATTGTTGTAGTTTTGAAGGCGAGATCCTCTGACATTATCCCTCTCAGGTCATTCACATTACTTTCTCGCTCTATTATATGGTTAAAAAATTTTGTATACCCTGATACAGTTTTATTTTCCTCAAGATTTTTGAGATGACCAAATTTTGGGTCTCGTTCACAGAGAATTCATTTGGTTTGTCGACCCTTATTCTGATTAACTGCTCGCTGAACTCCAAGTTGTATTGCGACTTTAGTATCTCACTTATTTCTTGGCTGTCATCTGTGTCGATGCATGCAGGGGATGAGATGAAAAGCTGTAAGCCTCCTGCCTGAAAGCTGGCTGCCTTGGAATAACGTCTAGCGAAAGCTGGATGCCAAGGTATTGGACCAGTGTGGTACGGTCGGCAAAGCACTGCGTACCTTGTCATGAGGTTCGTAGGTTCGAGTCTCCGTCATCCAGAGATCAGTGTTTGTGAATATTTCGCCTGCTCTTGCGAATTCCTAGCATATATATATATATATATATATATATATATATATATATATATATATATATATATATATATATATATACATTACTGTGACCACGACGAGTGCTATCAAATCAATAACAACACTGCGACTAGCCGAGGATTCGAACCCATGTAGTTTTGGCCCTGCCTCGTGGTAAGCGAAAACATCATGACGCCTTAACCCACTGAACCGCACAATCCCACAAGAACCAAGCACCCAGCCAAGCTAGGTGTGTTGCTCTTGGTCCGAGGACATACGGTGGTGTGGGTGCCTTTAAACTAATTTTATTCTTGTTTGGTGTACTAGCCTCCACAAGCAGTGTATATATTATTGTGACAACGAACGAGTGTTGTTATTGATTCAATACCACTCGTTCGTGGTAAAGTCGACAAAACCTAATAACTCTACCAAACCAACATCGCACAGCCTCTAAACGTTCACAAAAATAAATTGCATGAAACACTGTTTCTTCATACCCACAATCTTTACAATACGGCAAATCACGTAACTGCCGCGTACACATAACCGAACCCGACGGCAAGATGTTATGAAAGAATTTATACATTGTATCACGGACTATGGGTCGCAAAGGAAGATCAACCAGCTGGTTCCAAATCTCCGCTCAAGCATACAACGGAAACTGACCACAGACCGGTGGCACGTCATCTTCTACAGTCGCCTGAACTAACATGCGTAACTTACACGCTCTCGGGTTGGAAACTACAGTAAGTACACGCAATATATCTACACATCTATGACGATCACGCCCTGAGACACACTCGCTCAGGTATTGGTACGTCTCACTAACTGGATGGCTCGCCACGTGCAGGTATTGTACATATGTATGCTTAACAAAGAGGGATAAACTGGAACCATGAAAATCTAATAACTCCAGACCTCCTTTGCGAACACTTAAACTAAGCACACTGCGGCGTAACCACCAACAACGACTTCCTCAGATAAACCGAAAGACGCAAACTAACAAACGTGTCTCATCTCTCGGGCACAACAGAAAAACACGCACGACGTGCCATACCTTAGCATATAGGATGGAATTAGTAACCAAAACCCCCTGATGAAGTGTTAACCCATGTAACCTCAGCATTCCTACACGCCGAATAACACTATCAACCACCATCTGAGATTTGAGAACGCACCCCTCATTTGTACTAGACGCATGAATTATCCCACATATTTTTAAAAAATCAAGCACAGCCCAGGGGCTCTCCACGGACAGAGGACCCCGTTGCCAAGACCATAAAAGTAAAAGCTCAGACTTATCCTTATTGCATGACATACCCGTAGCTTCACTAAAATTCTTCAAAAGACGATCAACGGTAGACAACTACCGACATCGGAGATCATGAGTGTCGTATCATCTACATAGCCAAAGATATGAATGGTTCTACCACACTGCCCAGTACATGGATGCTGCCCACACCCATATCTACCATCGCCCTATATAATGGATCTTGATATAGGGCAAACAGAATGGACGATAACGGGCACCCCTGGCGGATCCCATGCTGCAAAGACACAGACTTACCCAGCATCCCATTCACCTGGACACGTAAACACGTGTCATCGTATAAAGACATTACCCATCTGACAACTGGACATGCAACACCCTGCAGCTCCAGTATCGTTTTCAACACCAGATGATCTACGTTATCGAATGCGGCTTTCCAGTCTATAGCCAAAATCCCTCCTCCCTCCCCCCTTTCCCCTTCCCCATTCCACTTTGATGATCATGAACAAAATCACAAATTACTTTTTGTCCTAAAGACATGGATCGCCCTGGAATCCCAGCCTGACTCGGATGTAAAACCTTCTCTAAGAGAGGTTTAATGCGATTACACAAATTTTTTGCATATAATTTATAATCAGTATTTAACAGGGTAATCGCCCTGTAATCATGGATATCGGTACTTTCGGGTTTTTTTTGGGACAAGGACTACTATTCCTTCCCGTTGAGACCTGTTTAATCTACCCTTATTTTTCATGCTATTTAATAACCGAATTAAAAACCCACGAAGCTCTCCCCAGAATTCCAAATAAAATTCACATGGTAATCCGTCCGACCCCGGCGATTTTCCTGTTTTCATATCCTGAAGGGTAGATCGTATCTCATCAGCTCCAATAGGCCCAATAGCACACAGTTGTTCATTCGTCGTTAACCGGCAAGATATCCATGAACGAACAACGTCCATGGCAACCGAACGTTCTCGACAACCGCTAAACGTATTACGGTACACAGTATCAGGGTAAAGACTCATACAATTGGTATTTGTTATTGTCGTACCCGTCGGGAAGGACTAAACTCCATCTCGTACCGTAAAACTCATGATATTTAAAGCCCGGCGGCGTAGATGTTGTTCACGTAAGACATATGCCGATGGCCGATCACCCCAAAGTACTTCATCAATACCAGCCGCAATGTGCGCCCCGTGAAACAACTGATTTTGCAGATCCGATATTTCCTCTTTCAGTCCGGCAATGGTATCCACTGGATATTCTGCGCGTGGCTCGTAACATGCATGCAATTGTTGTCGTAAGTACTGCAACTTCCCATAACGTAACTGTCTCGCTTCTTTACTCACCGCCCAAAAAAAAAAGATTTAATACCAGGTTTACTTCTTAAGTCCCACCACTCCAGAATATCTACAACGCCTACCACATCCGACCAAATAATACATGAACATCTTTTAAAATACTAACATTCAATTTCCAAAACCGAGGTGTTATTTGCGGTAACCCAGTCCAAGAGAGACACCGCACGATGATCGGTAAAATGTTCATCACAAGTCTGGGCACTCTGTATATCAATTGCACGGGCAACATAAATCCTATCGATTCGCGCCACATAGCCTTGTCTTACAAAAGTGAAATCTACCCCACCACCTACATCACCTCCCACATCGTGCAAAACAACTCCCTGCAAAATATCACCCAAAATCTGGGAATAAAAGCCACTACCCTGCAGTTCTACATCCCGTCGCCGCGTCACACAATTCCAGTCACCACCCACAACAGCCACCACCCACAACAGCCACCAACCACAACAGCCACCACCCACAACAGTCACCACCCACAACAGCCACTACGGGTAGTGACCGGAAATGATAAACAAGAGTATCCTGAAAAAGCTTGTTTTTCGTACTCGCGTCATGTGCCGCAGGCCCATACACACTAATAAATCCCACGCTTGTCGTTCCCCACCACCCGTCAACACGCACCAACCAACAATCAGACACAACTTCCCAATGGCGTAACCAAAAAGGACTGGAATATTTCTCAAATATAAAATGTTGTGCATGGACATAATTTGCAACAATATATATAACTATATATAACTATATATATATCTATATATATATATATATATATATATATATATATATATATATATATATATATATATATATATATATATGACGTGCCGATTAGGTAAAACTGGTCAATTAGCAAGAACTCATTTAAAATTAAGTCCTTTCTAAAATTTTCTCTTATACATTTAAAGATGTATTTTTTTCATTTATGTTTATGTAAGAATTTATAATTTTGTACCAAGAAAAACTTTGAAAACCTACCTAACCTTATTACAACAAGCTCAATTTAATTTAGCCTAACCAAACTAAATATATTTGAGATACGTTAACATTAATTTAATAATAAACAAACACAATGAAATATATTTTTTTCGTTATGTTCAGAAGGATTTTGGCGAAATTATTGCATACACAAATTTTCACTTGTCTTATATGGCAAGGTGAGCGTTGCTATTTAAGCCAAAATCGCAAATTTTACCTAATCGGCACGACATATATATATATATATATATATATATATATATATATATATATATATATATATATATATATATATATATATATATATATATATATGTGTGTGTGTGGTAGTTAGTTACCATTTTGTCCTAGGCACATGTCGATTAGACACTAGGCCTGTTGAATGTGTGTGTGTGTAAGGAAACACTTCAAAATGTTTCCGCCCCACCGGGAATTGAACCCGGGCCCTCCGTGCAGAATTGATGTTTAGGTTTATGCATGGCATAGTGGCGTCCAGGCAAGAGTTGTATAGAATGGGCATAGTGGCAGAGCAGGGATGTTTATGATGTGGTGTAGAATAAACAGCATATCATGTGGTATATTTTTGTGAATATTTGGATATTGTCAGGGTGTGGTTTGGAAGGGTGATTTGTATGGTAGGTGGGGGGGATTTCAGTCTTGAGGGCATTGAGCTTAGACATATGGGGGGGGATGATAAGGTAAGAAGAGCTGTAATGTATTTAGTTGTAGATTTTATTTTATATATACAGTGGACCCCCGGTGTTCGTGATTTTTTCGTTCCAGAATGCTGTTCAAGTGCCATTACCAAACGAATTTATTCCCATAAGGAATAATGTAAATTAGACTAGTCCTTTTATACCCACAAAAATACATTTACAAAAGCACTTACAAAAATACACTTACATAATTTTTCGAGTTTGGAGCTGTACGTAAACCGGGGTTTCACTGTATATATCATGGGCAATGAGTGAAGTTCAGGGAAGGTACGGATAAGAGCGTTAGCGGGCACTTTTTATATGACGAAATGTAGAAATAGGGAAATTTATGGGAGCGGTGGAATGAAGTTTTTCGTGATAGATATAGGGACATGACGTAGATGGAGATGGCTAAAATGGGATGGTCTCCAGGGGGAGGGAGTGAATGGATGGGGGGTATGAAAGATATATGGATGTGTGCGAGTGAGGTGTGGAAACGGGGGAGAGAGTGTATATGAGGGAAGAGACTGAGAACAGTCTTGATTTTGACGGGTAACATGTGTAAATGAATAATGGTGGAATACAATTTGAATAGGGATATTTTTAAAGTAAAATTAGAGACATTATTATGGTTTGCAGGAAGGAACTTATGAAATGGGCAAGTGACGGGGGCTTTCTAAGTCTCGTCGTCAGTGAGATAAAATAAATATTTATAAATGTGTATTGTATGGCTACAAAAGTATGAAATTGAAGTTGTATCAGGCCATGTAGTAAGGAAACCATAAGGAAAATTACAGTAGTTAGACTGTTGGGTTTAGTCCTGACTCTTTCTCTTCTACTTAAGCTCTTCCTCTCACCGGCTATTCTTCTTCTGTCCCCACTTCCCCCTCGCCCCCTAGTGGGTCCTTACCTGAGAGTCTGAACTAACTAACTAACCATAAGGTCGATCACCATGCTCAGCCCTTCTAGGGCAGGGTAGGTGCCAAGGCTGGAGCTTGCTACCATCTGCAGCTCGTAAGCCTGTCCTTCCCGTTAGGGAAGATGGCAGACCAGAGAGGCCTAGCATCTATCTACCTCCATGCCTCGTGCTGGTGGCGAATGTAGCTAGGCCTGGGGCCAGTTGGTCCCGCCGATGAGGGGTATCCCCTCCCATGGGAGACATAGGTCTCTGACACTCCCACGCCAGGGAGCCAGAGCCGGGTCGCCATCTGGTAAAGACCCGGGCCGGGAAAATTTCCGGTGGATCAACACCTCCTCCTCCGAAACCATAAATTATGGAATTATGAATAGAGGAGTAACAAAAGAGTACAAAGCTGTAAATATCATTTGAGACGAAGTGTTGGTTTTGGTTGAGATAACTGAGGATAGGGAATATGAATCCCCATTGGGGTGATACTTATGTTGTATGGCCAAGTAACTGTTTTACTGGAGATGGCAACTGTTGGGGAATGTCAGGGGACGGTCATGTATATGTAAGATGGAAGCTGCTAAATATTAATTTGTGTTTTAGTATGTTCTATGTGAGTATTTATTGTACATAGAAGTGGTCCAGTATATTTCATACTGAGATATAGGATAGAGGGTTACGATAAAACATGTATTAATGTAAGGTTTAAAAATAAAGGGGAGGGTGTAGAAACATCCAGGGCATTGTAATAAAATGTATGCCCTAGTAAGATTAAGGGGAGGGGGAGGGGGAACTTGTATTGAAACAGCTTAATGAAGGTGAAAAAGGGGAAAGATGGGTAGACCATTTATGACCTTACAATGTATTTAGTGTTTTGTTTCATGTATTGTACAAATATTGCATAAATAAGTTTGTATTGTATAAGTATTGGTGGTACGTTGTATAAGATGAAGGATATGGATAGGGGTTAAATTGAGAATAATATTTTGGCAGATGTGTGCAGGTTTGGTTTTGAGGTTGGATTTTACAAGTAATATTTTGTCCATCATATAATTCTGAGCGTATGTGTTAGTTTGCTATGGTTAAAGTTGTTTAATTGTTGTAAAATGTTTTAATAATTTGAAATGTGTATGTTGTACACGCAGTTTGCAAATTAATGGCAGAAACGTCATCACATAAGATGAGAACGAGTAAGGTGGGAGGGGGGGGTTAGGATCTATGCCATAATAAAAGAATTTGAATTCATTGTCAGTTGAATTAATGAAGGGATTTTAATATAATAGCCATTGTGTAAGCGAAATGAATATTTAGGATGATTAAGGGTGATTGTGAGGGAATACTGATAAATATGTTTGTTGATGATTTGTTGGAGTTTTTGTACATATTAGATAGGAGTCATGTTTTAGGATGGCTAAGTGGTAATTGATATATGAAAGTTTCATATTGTATAAGCACTGAATTGTATCCTTGAGAATGTATGAAGGATAATGGTTTGTGTTTTAGGATATGTTGTTAGATGGGTTAAGGTTTAACCTTAGATAGTCATACTAAAGAACAATGTGCATGTTTTCTTTAAACAGTTGGTAATATAGTTTTAACTAAGTGATGCTTATTATTATGTTAAAAAGGTATCTTCTTAACATGTATAAAATTGTACATAATGTTTTAAATAAAATAAAATAAAAATAATATAAAATACTGCTTGTTGAGACTAGTATAACAAACAGGGAGGAAAATGAAATTAGCTCAGAGGCACCCACACCGTCGTATGTCCTCGGATCACGGTAAAACACCTAGCTCTGCTTGGTGCGTGATTTTTATAGGATTTGCTGGTCCTGTGGGTTAGAGTATCATGTGATTTTCGCTCACCGTGAGGTTGACCAAAACAACATGGGTTCGAATCCTTGGCTAGTTGTAGTGTTGTTATTGATCAATACCACTCGTTCGTGGGTACAATATATATATATATATATATATATATATATATATATATATATATATATATATATATATATATATATATATATATATATATATATATATATATATATACCAGGAGAACTGTTCTAGTGTACCAGAAGAACTGTTCTAGTGTACCAGAAGAACTGTTCTAGTGCACCAGGAGAACTGTTCTAGTGTACCAGGAGAACTATTCTAGTGCACCAGGAGAACTGTTCTAGTGTACCAGGAGAACTGTTCTAGTGTACCAGGAGAACTGTTCTAGTGTACCAGAAGAACTATTCTAGTGTACCAGGAGAACTATTCTAGTGTACCAGGAGAACTATTCTAGTGTACCAGGAGAACTGTTTTAGTGTACCAGGAGAACTGTTCTAGTGTACCAGGAGAACTATTCTAGTGTACGAGGAGAACTGTTCTAGTGTACCAGGAGAACTGTTCTAGTGTATCAGGAGAACTGTTCTAGTGTACCAGGAGAACTGTTCTAGTGTACCAGGAGAACTGTTCTAGTGTACCAGGAGAACTGTTCTAGTGTACCAGGAGAACTGTTCTAGTGTAGCAGGAGAACTGTTCTAGTGTACCAGGAGAACTGTTCTAGTGTACCAGGAGAACTGTTCTAGTGTACCAGGAGAACTATTCTAGTGTACCAGTAGAACTATTCTAGTGTACCAGGAGAACTATTCTAGTGTACCAGGAGAACTATTCTAGTGTACCAGGAGAACTGTTCTAGTGTAGCAGGAGAACTGTTCTAGTGTACCAGGAGAACTGTTCTAGTGTACCAGGAGAACTGTTCTAGTGTACCAGGAGAACTGTTCTAGTGTACCAGGAGAACTGTTCTAGTGTACCAGGAGAACTGTTCTAGTGTAGCAGGAGAACTGTTCTAGTGTACCAGGAGAACTGTTCTAGTGTACCAGGAGAACTGTTCTAGTGTACCAGAAGAACTGTTCTAGTGTACCAGGAGAACTGTTCTAGTGTACCAGGAGAACTGTTCTAGTGTACCAGGAGAACTATTCTAGTGTACCAGGAGAACTATTCTAGTGTACCAGGAGAACTGTTCTAGTGTACCAGGAGAACTGTTCTAGTGTACCAGAAGAACTGTTCTAGTGTACCAGGAGAACTGTTCTAGTGTACCAGGAGAACTGTTCTAGTGTACCAGGAGAACTGTTCTAGTGTACCAGGAGAACTGTTCTAGTGTACCAGGAGAACTATTCTAGTGTACCAGGAGAACTGTTCTAGTGTACCAGGAGAACTGTTCTAGTGTACCAGGAGAACTATTCTAGTGTACCAGGAGAACTATTCTAGTGTACCAGGAGAACTATTCTAGTGTACCAGGAGAACTGTTCTAGTGTACCAGGAGAACTGTTCTAGTGTAGCAGGAGAACTGTTCTAGTGTAGCAGGAGAACTGTTCTAGTGTACGAGGAGAACTGTTCTAGTGTACCAGGAGAACTGTTCTAGTGTACCAGGAGAACTGTTCTAGTGTAGCAGGAGAACTGTTCTAGTGTACCAGGAGAACTGTTCTAGTGTACCAGGAGAACTGTTCTAGTGTACCAGGAGAACTGTTCTAGTGTACCAGGAGAACTGTTCTAGTGTACCAGGAGAACTGTTCTAGTGTACCAGGAGAACTGTTCTAGTGTACGAGGAGAACTGTTCTAGTGTACCAGGAGAACTGTTCTAGTGTACCAGGAGAACTGTTCTAGTGTACCAGGAGAACTGTTCTAGTGTTTGCCAGGAGAACTGTTCTAGTGTACCAGGAGAACTGTTCTAGTGTACCAGGAGAACTGTTCTAGTGTACCAGGAGAACTGTTCTAGTGTACCAGGAGAACTGTTCTAGTACAGAGAACTGTTCTAGTGTACCAGGAGAACTGTTCTAGTGTACAGGAGAACTGTTCTAGTGTACCAGGAGAACTGTTCTAGTGTACCAGGAGAACTGTTCTAGTGTACCAGGAGAACTGTTCTAGTGTACCAGGAGAACTGTTCCAGAATGTTAGAAGAACTGTTCTAGTGTACCAGGAGAACTGTTCTAGTGTACCAGGAGAACTGTTCTAGTGTACCAGGAGAACTGTTCTAGTGTACAGGAGAACTGTTCTAGTGTACCAGGAGAACTGTTCTAGTGTACCAGGAGAACTGTTCTAGTGTACCAGGAGAACTGTTCTAGTGTACCAGAGAACTTTCTAGTGTACCAGGAGAACTGTTCTAGTGTACAGAGACTGTCTAGTGACAGGAGAACTGTTCTAGTGTACCAGGAGAACTGTTCTAGTGTACCAGGAGAACTGTTCTAGTGTACAGGAGAACTGTTCTAGTGTACCAGGAGAACTGTTCTAGTGTACCAGGAGAACTGTTCTAGTGTACAGGAGAACTGTTCTAGTGTACCAGGAGAACTGTTCTAGTGTACCAGGAGAACTGTTCTAGTGTACCAGGAGAACTGTTCTAGTGTACCAGAGAACTGTTCTAGTGTACCAGGAGAACTGTTCTAGTGTACCAGGAGAACTGTTCTAGTGTACCAGGAGAACTTTCTAGTGTACCAGGAGACTTTCTAGTGTACAGAGAACTGTTCTAGTGTACCAGGAGAACTGTTCTAGTGTACCAGGAGAACTGTTCTAGTGTACCAGGAGAACTGTTCTAGTGTACAGGAGAACTGTTCTAGTGTCCAGGAGAACTGTTCTGTGTACCAGGAGAACTGTTCTAGTGTACCAGGAGAACTGTTCTAGTGTACCAGGAGAACTGTTCAGTGTCCAGGAGAACTTTCTAGTGTACCAGGAGAACTGTTCTAGTGGGACTTCTAGTGTACCAGGAGAACTGTTCTAGTGTGAGACTTCTGTGTACCAGGAGAACTTTCTAGTGTACCAGGAGAACTGTTCTGTGTACAGGAGAACTGTTCTAGTGTACAGGAGAACTGTTCTAGTGTACCAGGAGAACTGTTCTAGTGTACAGAGAACTTTCTAGTGTACCAGGAGAACTGTTCTGTGTACGGAGAACTGTTCTAGTGTACCAGGAGAACTGTTCTATGTACCAGGAGAACTGTTCTAGTGTACCAGGAGAACTGTTCTAGTGTACCAGGAGAACTGTTCTAGTGTCGGAGCTGTCTATGTACCAAGAACTTTCTATTACAGAGAACTGTTCTATGTACGAGAACTTTCTAGTGTCCGGAGAACTGTTCTAGTGTACCAGAGACTTCAGTGTACAGAGAACTGTTCTAGTGTACCAGGAGAACTGTTCTAGTGTACAGGAGAACTGTTTAGTGTACCAGGAGAACTGTTCTAGTGTACCAGAGAACTGTTCTAGGCAGGAGAACTTTCTAGTGTGGAACTTTCAGCAGAACTTTCTAGTGTACCAGGAGAACTGTTCTATGTACAGAACTGTTCTAGTACCAGGAGAACTGTTCAGTGTACCAGGAGAACTTTCGTGTACGGGAACTTTCGTGAGGAGAACTTTCAGTGTACAGGAGAATGTTCTGTGTAGAAATTTCTATTACCAGAAACTTTCTATTACCAAAACTGTTCTATGTAGAGAATGTTCTAGTGTACCAGAGAACTAGTTCTGTGTAAGAGAACTTCGTGAGAGAACTTCTAGTGTACCAGGAAACTGTTCTAGGTACAGGGAACTTTCTAGTGTAGAAATTTCTATTACCAGAAATGTTCTATTGTACCAGGAGAATTTTAGTGTACCAGGAGAACTGTTCAGTGTCAGGAGAAGTTGTGTAGAGAATTTTTTACCAGGAGAACTGTTTATGAAAAGAACTTTTATTACAGAAATGTTCATTACAGAAACTGTTCTATTACAGGAAACTTTCTATGTACCAAGAACGTCTGAAGACTTTCAGTGTCCAGGAGAATGTTTGTGACGAAACTTTCTATTTACAGAAATTTTATTACAGAAATTTTATTACCAGAGAACTTCTGTGTACGAGACGTTCTATGTACAGAGAACTTTCTAGTTCGAGAATTTCTTGTAAAAATGTTCTAGTGTACCAGGAGAACTGTTCTAGTGTACCAGGAGAACTGTTCTAGTGTACCAGGAGAACTGTTCTAGTGTACCAGGAGAACTGTTCTAGTGTACCAGGAGAACTGTTCTAGTGTACCAGGAGAACTGTTCTAGTGTACCAGGAGAACTGTTCTAGTGTACCAGGAGAACTGTTCTAGTGTACCAGGAGAACTGTTCTAGTGTACCAGGAGAACTATTCTAGTGTACCAGGAGAACTATTCTAGTGTACCAGGAGAACTTTTCTAGTGTACCAGGAGAACTGTTCTAGTGTACCAGGAGAACTGTTCTAGTGTACCAGGAGAACTGTTCTAGTGTACCAGGAGAACTGTTCTAGTGTACCAGGAGAACTGTTCTAGTGTACCAGGAGAACTGTTCTAGTGTACCAGGAGAACTGTTCTAGTGTACCAGGAGAACTGTTCTAGTGTACCAGGAGAACTGTTCTAGTGTACGAGGAGAACTGTTCTAGTGTACCAGGAGAACTATTCTAGTGTACCAGGAGAACTATTCTAGTGTACCAGGAGAACTGTTCTAGTGTACAGGAGAACTATTCTAGTGTACCAGGAGAACTGTTCTAGTGTACAGGAGAACTGTTCTAGTGTACCAGGAGAACTGTTCTAGTGTACCAGGAGAACTATTCTAGTGTCAGGAGAACTGTTCTAGTGACCAGGAGAACTGTTCTAGTGCACAGGAGAACTGTTCTATGTACCAGGAGAACTGTTCTAGTGTACCAGGAGAACTGTTTTGAGTGTACAGGAGAACTGTTCTAGTTAACAGGAGAACTGTTCTAGTGTACCAGGAGAACTATTCTAGTGTACCAGGAGAACTATTCTAGTGTACCAGGAGAACTGTTCTAGTGTACCAGGAGAACTGTTCTAGTGTAGCAGGAGAACTATTCTAGTGTACCAGGAGAACTATTCTAGTGTACCAGGAGAACTGTTCTAGTGTACCAGGAGAACTGTTCTAGTGTACCAGGAGAAAATATTGTTGGATGTGATTGAAAATATAAACATTAAATCCATATATATCAAACTACATTATACATATCATATATATCATACAACGTATATACCAACATGTGCAACAAAATATTTTTATAGTAGCCTAACCAGCCTACCCAGAACTGCTCAAGTGTCAGGAGGGAAGATTGTCGTAAAGTATTGAATTATAATTGTAATCAAGGAGAGCAGCTGGACCTACAAGGGTCATACAACGCAGCGGAAGGCATTGAAAATACAATATATAAAATCAATACATAGCAAATTGTAGTATACCATATACACCAAACTACAGTACATATACCAACATATAGAGCAAATTACTTTTATAGTAGTCCTATCTAGCCAGCCCACCTTGAAGAACTATTCAAATGTACCAGGAGGGGAGATTGTGTTATTGGATTGAAACTATAATACATAAAATCCATATATATATATATATATATATATATATATATATATATATATATATATATATATATATATATATATATACACTAGAACAGTTCTCCTGGTACACTAGAACAGTTCTCCTGGTACACTAGAACAGTTCTCCTGGTACACTAGAACAGTTCTTCTGGTACACTAGAACAGTTCTCTGATACACTAGAACAGTTCTCCTGATACACTAGAACAGTTCTCCTGGTACACTAGAACAGTTCTTCTGGTACACTAGAACAGTTCTCCTGGTACACTAGAACAGTTCTCCTGATACACTAGAACAGTTCTCCTGGTACACTAGAACAGTTCTCCTGGTACACTAGAACAGTTCTCCTGATACACTAGAACAGTTCTCCTGATACACTAGAACAGTTTCCTGGTACACTAGAACAGTTCTCCTGATACACTAGAACAGTTCTCCTGGTACACTAGAACAGTTCTCCTGATACACTAGAACAGTTCTCCTGATACACTAGAACAGTTCTCCTGGTACACTAGAACAGTTCTCCTGATACACTAGAACAGTTCTCCTGGTACACTAGAACAGTTCTCCTGGTACACTAGAACAGTTCTTCTGGTACACTAGAACAGTTCTCCTGGTACACTAGAACAGTTCTCCTGATACACTAGAACAGTTCTCCTGGTACACTAGAACAGTTCTCCTGGTACACTAGAACAGTTCTTCTGGTACACTAGAACAGTTCTCCTGGTACACTAGAATAGTTCTCCTGGTACACTAGAACAGTTCTCCTGGTACACTAGAACAGTTCTCCTGGTACACTAGAACAGTTCTCCTGGTACACTAGAACAGTTCTCCTGGTACACTAGAATAGTTCTCCTGATACACTAGAACAGTTCTCCTGATACACTAGAACAGTTCTCCTGGTACACTAGAACAGTTCTCCTGGTACACTAGAACAGTTCTCCTGATACACTAGAACAGTTCTCCTGATACACTAGAACAGTTCTCCTGATACACTAGAACAGTTCTCCTGGTACACTAGAACAGTTCTCCTGATACACTAGAACAGTTCTCCTGGTACACTAGAACAGTTCTCCTGGTACACTAGAACAGTTCTCCTGATACACTAGAACAGTTCTCCTGATACACTAGAACAGTTCTCCTGGTACACTGGAACAGTTCTCCTGGTACACTAGAACAGTTCTCCTGGTACACTAGAACAGTTCTCCTGGTACACTAGAACAGTTCTCCTGGTACACTAGAACAGTTCTCCTGGTACACTAGAACAGTTCTCCTGATACACTAGAACAGTTCTCCTGGTACACTAGAACAGTTCTCCTGGTACACTAGAACAGTTCTCCTGATACACTAGAACAGTTCTCCTGGTACACTAGAACAGTTCTCCTGGTACACTAGAACAGTTCTCCTGATACACTAGAACAGTTCTCCTGGTACACTAGAACAGTTCTCCTGGTACACTAGAACAGTTCTCCTGATACACTAGAACAGTTCTCCTGGTACACTAGAACAGTTCTCCTGCTACACTAGAACAGTTCTCCTGATACACTAGAACAGTTCTCCTGGTACACTAGAACAGTTCTCCTGATACACTAGAACAGTTCTCCTGGTACACTAGAACAGTTCTCCTGGTACACTAGAACAGTTCTCCTGATACACTAGAACAGTTCTCCTGGTACACTAGAACAGTTCTCCTGGTACACTAGAACAGTTCTCCTGGTACACTAGAACAGTTCTCCTGATACACTAGAACAGTTCTCCTGGTACACTAGAACAGTTCTCCTGGTACACTAGAACAGTTCTCCTGATACACTAGAACAGTTCTCCTGGTACACTAGAACAGTTCTCCTGGTACACTAGAACAGTTCTCCTGATACACTAGAACAGTTCTCCTGCTACACTAGAACAGTTCTCCTGATACACTAGAACAGTTCTCCTGATACACTAGAACAGTTCTCCTGGTACACTAGAACAGTTCTCCTGGTACACTAGAACAGTTCTCCTGATACACTAGAACAGTTCTCCTGGTACACTAGAACAGTTCTCCTGGTACACTAGAACAGTTCTCCTGATACACTAGAACAGTTCTCCTGGTACACTAGAACAGTTCTCCTGCTACACTAGAACAGTTCTCCTGGTACACAAGAACAGTTCTCCTGATACACTAGAACAGTTCTCCTGGTACACTAGAACAGTTCTCCTGATACACTAGAACAGTTCTCCTGATACACTAGAACAGTTCTCCTGATACACTAGAACAGTTCTCCTGGTACACTAGAACAGTCCTCCTGGTACACTAGAACAGTTCTCCTGGTACACTAGAACAGTTCTCCTGGTACACTAGAACAGTTCTCCTGGTACACTAGAACAGTTCTCCTGGTACACTAGAACAGTTCTCCTGGTACACTAGAACAGTTCTCCTGGTACACTAGAACAGTTCTCCTGCAATAAAACTAGCATTTTTTTTATATGTTGCTCTAAATATTTTGATCTATATATAGTTTTGAATTTTATGTATTTGTATACTTTATTAATGCTGCAGTTTATATCTATAGTTTATATATTATATTATTATTATTGTCGTTTGTTATTGTTATTGTTTAATTTGTGTCTTTGGTGAGCTGCTTACTGTTGGGGCGGGATTACCTGAGTTATACTAGTATATTATTATTTTTATAATAAAAAATGTATAGTGGTATCGTACTAGGTGTTATTGTGGCCGGGAATACCTGGTATACAGGTGTACTACTCGGTGTTGTTCAGACCAGGCATACCTGGGTTATACTGGTATAGGACCTCATAAAATACTTAAGCATTCAACAATAACTTGACAGAAATCATGAGACAAAGAGCAAATATTTTTAAGTATGAAATTTGTGTTTCATATTAGACAAAAATGTATCGCTTTAGTGTTTAAATTTTTGTAGGGCGGAATAAAAAAATATAATTCCGTGAAGTTTATTCAGTCAAAATGTGCATTAGAAGTACATGTGAAGCAAATAAATGAATATATTTCAAGCAACAACAAATATTTTAATTTACTGGTAATGTAGATGAAGCAACAGTTGGTGTAGCAGTTGATAACTGCTGCTGCAACAACCGCAACAAACTCTACTAATGAAGCTTTTACGAGACCAATAAATACGACAGCTGGCAAAGCAGCTGGAACAATCATGCAATAATTGTTTCTTCCACAGCCACCTTGGCTGCTTGACCATAATTTGATGACTAAGAAAAATAAACTCTTCAATTGTTATGTTAACCAACTACAACTCCACTAGGTCCAGTAGGTCCAGGAGGCCCAGGAGGTCCAGGAGGTCCTACAATTCCTGGATTTCCTTGAATTCCTGGATTTCCGTTGGTACCGTTTATTCCAGGAGGTCCCAGACTTCCCGGCGGCCCTATTGGTCCTACAGGTCCTACTGCTCCAATTGCTCCTTGAGGTCCAGGACTGCCTGCAGGACCAGCAGGTCCTATAAGTCCTGCAGGTCCAACCGGTCCTACAGGCCCTGAGCTTCCATTAGCCCCTGGCGGTCCTATTGCTCCTGGAACTCCTGGAACGCCTTGAAGACCTTGGCTACCATTAGCACCAGGAGGTCCTGGTTGCCCATTAGTGCCATTACTTCCAGGAGGACCTGGTAAACCATTCGAGCCTGGAACACCATTAACGCCAGGAATACCATCCTTGCCATTGCTTCCGTTTTGACCAGGAATACCAGGAGGACCCTCATGGCCTCGATGTCCTTCACGTCCACGAGGACCTACAGGTCCAGGCACACCGGGAGCTCCAACAGCGCCAGGAGCTCCTGGAGCACCAGGAGACCCATCAGATCCCGGCTTACCAGAAGGACCAGGAGCACCAGCAGATCCATTATATCCATTTGATCCAGGAATTCCAGGAGACCCATCCTTTCCAGGAGGACCAGGAGAACCGGGATCACCATTTGACCCAGAAGGACCACGGTCACCATGAGGTCCCTTTTCTCCAGAAGGGCCAGGAGAGCCAGGGGCACCAACAGGTCCAGGAGAACCATGAGTTCCATTAAAACCAGGAATACCATCGATTCCAGGACGACCAGGAAAACCTGGTCCTCCAATAGGACCAGGAGGACCAGGAGATCCAGGAACACCTGGAGAGCCATCCTTTCCAGAAGAACCAGTCGACCCTGATGCACCAGGAGATCCAGAAGGACCAGGAGGTCCAGGAATACCTGGGGCACCTACGGGTCCTGCAGGGCCTTTAATAACATCTGTGTGTGACGACTCACTACCTGTACCTGCAAAGAAATTTTGTTACACTTAAGATGGATAAAACAAGTGATTTCACAATAAAGTTCTAATCTTGACTCTATTATTAATAAATCGGCCCTCGACTATCACTTACTCCTTTGATTAAAGGAGTGATAAAACCCTCAAGGGAGGTTCCTTGACGCTGGTGAGGGGCTCTTGATCAAGGGAATTGGATCTGTGCTCTGGTTCCCTGAATTGAACCTGAATACCTTCCATCCCCCCACGTGTACTGTATAATCCTAGGGGTTTAGCGCTCCCCCATGATTATAATAATAATCCTTTGATTCAAATATAGTAAAGTTGATGTTATGAGGGCCAGCATCGATGTGAAGGTGGAATATAACAAGGTGTCTACACTCACTCGAACTACAGTCGCAAGATCATAGTTATTGCTGCAGATATTTGTCTTGGTCATCCAACTGTTCACCTCTGATGATCACACAACCTTTGTTATAGTCAGTAATGTCCACCTTAAATTTTGGGCAATGCAGTTTTGACAGCAGAAGTAAACATATTTACTTCTCGTTTACATGATCCATTATGTGGTATTAAATTATTCACATCAAACTACATAACTTGTAGCTACTAAAAGTTACTTGCATCACCATCCAGGGTTTTAATAGTGTCTTCCACCCATATAAAAAATAGCATGACTTAACCAAGACGCTGTAAAATGTTAATATTTAGTCAGATTTTCACCTTATCTTGCGTAATCTCTCTGAATTTTTCACTTGAGATGCAGAGAATTATTTGTTATTCTTCTCTGCTGAAGAACTTCAAAAAGATGGTTTACATATTCGTCCTACCATGATCATCGAACATTTAAAACTTTGCAAAAATCTATTGCATTTTTTTTTTAACAAAAATTTCTTTGAACTACATTGCATGGCACTGAGATCCTCCTTTTATGGACTTCTTTAAGATTAATCTCCTAAAGGATGTTTTACATTTAATAACGAGGATTTATATATGTGTGGAAGATATCTTGTGTTTGTGATGACAAATGAAAGTATTTAATTCACCAAGTAACAAGATCTAGAGGATCGTATACCCTTGGAAAGATAAAACACATAAGCAGTATAATGTGATCCTTCATTGACAACGTTTCGCCCACGCAGTGGACTTTATCGAGTCACAAACAGATCTACCTGGATAAAAGAAATCTGTTTGTGACTTGATAAAGCCCACTGCGTGGGCGAAACGTTGTCAATAAAGGATCACATTATACTGCTTATGTGTTTATTTTTCCATTGTGTCGGTATTTTATACCATTTAGTTCCAGAGTATACCCTTCCTGGATGTATATATAACACATGGATACACATATCATGTGAGTACATATATGACTAAACAGGGATAAATTAGGTTTATCTCAGATAAATAGAGTTAAAAAGGAAGTAACAGTAAATTTAAATTATGACATATAGATAGAAACAATGAGGATTTAACGTGCAAGTGAACAATATTTAGGTAAAGGCGAGGAACTGCTTGACACATTTATGGATTTGGAAAACGTATATGATAGGGTGAATAGGGGAGCAATATGGCAGATATTGCGAGATATTAAGAGAACTTTATGCAGGTAATGTGACTCAGGTATATGCATACAGTTGGTATTATTAATCCATACAACCATATACTTATACTCACAGCATTTTTCATTTTTGGAGCAACCCTTGGCTCTGACCCTCCGGCACTTGGTCCTCTTCGACCCACACCATCCACCTACGTCTTGACAGGTCTCGCCATAAGATCTCATTTTCTTCAGTTTTTTCTTGCGCACCTTCAGCTTATCCGAATTTTCCATATTTTTTTTATCGTGTTCATTATTCTTCAGTTGGCGTTTTCCCTTCTTAATTATCCTCTTTCTGTTTGTTTTATGTATCTTGACGCCGTCGTCATCTGAAGAAAATATATTTATTACTGAGATAAATGTTTTTATACACATGAACGCACAGATGCGGCTACACCCCCTGCTTTCTCTCTCTCTCTCTCTCTCTCTCTCTCTCTCTCTCTCTCTCTCTCTCTCTCTCTCTCTCTCTCTCTCTCTCTCTCTCTCTCAGAGAAGGCAGTACACACTGCTTCTTACCAGAGACTGATCCACAGTTTCTGAAGACAGTCATTGTTGAAAGCGACTTGTCAGTATATGTGAGAAAATGCAGAGTTCCATGAGGATCCGTCCCAGGAGCAGCACCACTTGCGATACTTGCACTAATAAAAACAACCACATATGCTACCATCCTGACAGCGGTGTGCAAAAAAAATAAAAGGAATTAAAGGTTTTGTAGGATATCATCACTAATGTGATCCCTAAGGCTTATTATTCTTTGGTTTCTCTAAAAATGAACTTTCTAGCAGGCGACTGTGCGCACGATGCATATAAGACGATGTATGTACAAGAATGGTATACAATACCGACTTGTCAGAAACTGCAACATCATGGAATCTTGATTCTGAGGACCTGTACTTCTTCACGGCTACGACAACTACTACTACAACTAACCCATCACTTTGGGTGTGACCTTCTTCCACTGGGGAATCCCGCCTACCAGTGACTATGCCCTGGTAAATTAGACACATATGCAACACTTGGGTATCTTTATTGAGGAAACGTTTCGCCACACAGTGGCTTCATCAGTCCATACAAAGGAGAATCGTGAAGAACAGGAGGAGTGTGAGGTTGTCAGTCCCTCAATCTTGAGTCGATGTTGTCAGTCCATCAATCTTGAATAGAATAACAGCATATGAGCAGAGGACGCTTATATACTGTAGACAGGAGAGGTGCAGCAGTTGTAGGAGGTGTCACATTTGTTCAATGTGGAAGTAGGTCGTGCCCAAGGAATAGGCAAGCGAAGAAATCTCTGTATTAAGATACCAAGATGTTGCAGTGTCAGACGTCAGTGTCACCTGACGTTAGTATATAAGCGCCAACCTCCTTGCCTCTGCTCCAGAAACTCCACGACTTCGGTGCTGTTCACACCAACTACAAGGCCGAGGGACTGATTACCTCATCTTTTGTATATAGTTCTTCTGTCTTCAAATAATGTCCTAGAATCTGTATTGATAAAGCCACTAGATGGCGAAACGTCTACAATAAACATACCCAGATGTTGCACATGTGTCTAAATTTCATCAAGACGATCTATATAAGACACATAGGCTTTGACTAGGACGTTTTATTAAGGACACATTTCGCCCTCCAGTGATTTTATCAGACTTATGATGGGAATGATGAAGCCATTTTAATGTTCATAACTGTCAGTGCTGATCTCTAACCTCGTGAAAGAGTTTCCCCGGTTCTATCCTCATTTAATATTCCTTCATATATATATATATATATATATATATATATATATATATATATATATATATATATATTTGAAAACTTACTTAACCTTGATGAAATTCACCTACGTTTGAATCAATTATCGTACCTATCTTCGTGTCGTCGGCGAATTTGCTCATGTCACTAGTAATTCCCTCATCAAGGTCATTAATATATATTATAAATAACAATGGGCCTAAGACTGATTCCTGTGGAACGCCACTTGTTACAGATCCCCACTCGGATTTAACCCCATTTAAGTACACTCTCTGCTTCCTATTGGTGAGCCATGACTTGATCCATGACAGCACTTGTTCCCAAATGCCATGAGCTGCCACTTTCTTTAACAGTCTCTGGTGCGGTACTCTATCAAAAGCCTTACTAAAATCTAAATAAACAATATAAAATTCTTTATCGTGATCAACAGCCTCAAAAGCTTTACTGAAGAAGGTTAATAAATTAGATAGGCAGGAACGGCCCCTCGTGAATCCATGCTGAGTATCATTAATCAAATTATGGTTATCTAGATGGCTTCTAATAATATCAACTATAATTGACTCTAGTAATTTGCCTTCAATTGAGGTGAGGCTTATTGGGCGGTAATTTGACGGTAGTGACTTGACCCCTGCTTTAAAAATAGGAATTACATTAGCCATCTTCCACATATCAGACACTACACCTGTCTGAAGAGATAAATTAAAAATGTTAGATAATGGTTCACAGAGTTCCATTTTGCATTCCTTAAGAACGCTTGCAAAAAGCTCATCAGGTCCCGGCGATTTATTTTGTTTCAGTCGGTCTAGTTGTTTCATAACCATTTCGCTAGTGACTGATATTACATAATTTATCTTCTTCAGGACCACTATAAAAATTAAATTCTGGGATATTATTAGTATCTTCCTGTGTGAAAACCGAGAGAATAGAGCACATATCATTTTCCTTGTCAGTAAGATGCCCAGAGTTATTTTTAAGGGGACCTATCTTATCTCTAGGTTTTGTTCTGTAAACCTGGAAAAAACTTTTTGGGTTAGTTTTTGAATCCCTAGCAACTTTAATTTCATAGTCCCGTTTAGCTTTTCTTATCCCCTTTTTAACGTCCCTCTTAATATCAGTATACTGATTTAAAAGATGACCCTCACCTCTTTTTATGCGCCTATAAATTCCTTTCTTCTGCCCTAAAAGATATTTGCTGCCCTCTGCTTTCTCCCTTTGTTTGCTGACCTGATCCATTGACTTTATTTATAACTTTATGATGAATGTCTTTTATTATACATTTACTGTTTTCAGCCCTAGTGTTTCCCCACATACGGCCCTCTCGCTCGAGTTGGCAAGTGCTACCACCCCTGCCCCAGAGAGATGTACCCCATCCTTTGCATACATATCATGTTTGCCATAAAAGTTGTCCCAGTTGTCAATGAATGGGATTGCAAGTTCCTTGCAGTATCTGTCTAGCCAGCAATTTACACCAATTGCCCAAGACAACTATTCATTTCCCACTCCTTTTCTAGGCAAGATGCTACATATGATTGGGACCCCTCCCTTAGACTTAATAAAATCAATAGCGGAATTTCGGTGTTGTACACAGACGTTGTTCAAATTATCGTTCCTACATGCGTGTTTCGAGGTTTCTTGCTGTTTCTCCTACATAAATCCTGTCGCAGCCTCCGCAGGGTATAGTGTAAACCCTGCGTTAACTGGTTCATGGTGCTTGGATTTTGTCCTGGTTAGATCCTTTATAGAAGTGCTGGAAGCGATGGCGACTATTGTGTTAGCTTGTGCTGTTGGGAAGAATTATAACTTTGCTTGGAGTGGTGTTGACGCGTGGAGAATTAATGATCTGAAGAGCTCTTTTCTTGCAATCTTTGATGAAAAAGGAAGGAAAATGTAAATCAGTGAAGGTTTGGTGAATGTATGTACATTCCTCGTCAAGAAACCCAGGACTACAAATTCGGTAAGCTCTTAGGAAAAATCCGATGATGATGCCTCTTTTGGTCTTAGTATCTTGACTGGAATATAAGTGTGTGAGATCATTTTTTATCAGCAGGTTTCCGGTAAACTTGAAATCTTAGATTGTTATCTACTTTGTGAATGAGAACATCTAAAAAAGTAGCTTGTCATTGGACTCTTCTTCTAGTGTAAACTGGATCGCCAGTTCAACTGCGTTGAGCCTTGCCTGAAGATTCCGAACATCAAAACGTTTGGGAGTTATTACGAGGACGTCTTCCACGTAACGTAATCAAGTGACACTTGAGGGGATGATGTTGGCGAAGTGTTCAGCCTCTAGGTGTTCCATGTACAAGTTGGCTAAGGCGGCACTGATGGGGGACCCCGTTCCCATGCCGTAGGTTTGTTTGTAGAGCTTGTTATTGAAAGAAAAACAGATGAAATTAACGCAGAGTTCAATCATGTCAACAAAATCTCAGGGAGGTAGAGGAAGATTAAGGTCCTGATTGACTTTACATCGTAGAACATCGATTGCTTGCGTGGTAGGTACTTTAGTGAAGAGGGAAGTCACGCCCAAACTTATATAAATGCACTGATGGACCTTGCTAATGACCCAAATATTATCGTCACCACCGCCGACAAAGGAGGTGGAGTCGTCATAATAAACACCAGTGAATACAATACCAAAATGATGGACCTTTTGAATGACCAGTCCACATACGAACCCATCAACACACAACAGTGGGAGACACTCACCAAAGATTTCCTATACAAAACCATACAAATACTGTCATTATTGCACTGCTGACCTTGCTACTGGCAAGCCACAGTCGCTCCACATCAAATAGTGTCCCTGCGATCTCCGTTGGGGAGGGGACCCTCTACCTCATCGACAATCTTGTACCAAGATTAATTATTCCAACAGAATCAAGATTAAACCTTCCAATGGGATGGTTAATGACTCCTCCAAGCTTGCTCTCGCTGTGGCCGTCAGGGGCGGCTTACATGTCAAGATCAATACCATCCTAACACTCCAAGAAGCCTTCATTGTTGTATGTGAAGACGATGTTGAAGCTGAAAAGTTACTGACCTCCTCTGTTTTGTCCACTCTATCAGACCGTGGCTTCAAAGTCATGTCCTCTCCTGCCTTACGGGCTAAGGGGACTGTCTTCTTGAAGAGACTTGACAAACTGATTACCACACAACCTGCTGAAGACTTAATTAAAGACCTCCATTGAAGAACAAAATCCCTGGGCTTCAGTGGAAAGTATCACCAAGATTCCTACAGCCTCCTCCATGCTGAAAATCACATTTACTGATGTGTCAATGGCTGCCCAAGCTATAGCTGAAGGCCTGGCCATATACTACTACTTTATTAACTCCACTCATATGTATGCTGAGAGGTACCATCATATTACTCAATGCTGGAGTTGCTACTCTTACCTACACTCTACAAAAGACTGCCCCACAAAAAAAAAATGTTCTGCTCTACCTGCGGGTCTGAAGGCCACGATTCCAAGACTTGCACTTCTACTGACCCACTTAAGTGTCTCAACTGCAAAAACAATCATCATACTCTCGCGGAAAAGTGCCCCACTCGTCGAGAAATTCTGAAAATAAAACAGGAAGCAGAACAGAAGAAGACACCTTCCAAGTCACCTACTCCAAATCACCAAACTCTAGGACGACACTGCAAAACTTTTAAAAGCTACCCAACCCTCCACCACCGCTCCACCCGCTTGGGAACCTACGAAAATTCATTACTGTATGCTATATGCACACATGCATAATATGGCGATACCAGGCTCCTTCAGCACTGTTATTAAAGAGCTCTTCCGATTGAATAACATGCCAAACTTTACTTTCCCATACTCTCCCCCATCTGCCGACATAATCAAGCTCACCAAAGATTTTGGCAATGTCACAACACCTGAAATTCCATCTCCAAGAAACAACCAATCAGCTACTTCCAACATCACCACTGCTGTGGACCAATCAGAAACCTTACCTGACCCACCTGTGTCTTCCACCTCCTCTGCTACTACTAACGAACCACCTGTTCCTTCTCCAACTCAACCACCAAAAGCCAAGAAATCCAAGACGCTCCCTCCTGAAAATCCACCTCAAGATATCCCAAGACCTGAAGAAATGGAAAAGGAAACAATATTTACACCAACTGAACCCCTCACTTACTACACATATAATCCTCACTCCTTGTCACTATATGCACCTCAAGCCATCCATTCCATGCGCCATGGTAGTATCAAGTACACTGTTGCTGCTGGCTGCCATCACCACACTGAAACCGCCCTAATTGCAGACTTAGAAAAAGACAAAAGCCTGATCAAACTTACTTTATTGTCAAAACCTGCTTTCAAAAGACTTCAAAATGGTTCTACGACAGGAACGAAAAACTAATAAGAACACAGATATGAAGAGTTTCTATCCACCAATCACCGATGATCCTGTCTCCTCTCTGCATACTTAACGACCAGTCCAGCTCTATTCCACGATCGCCTCAGCTGCTGGGTTAAGCCCTGGCTCTATCTCTACGACTAAGAACACTCCTCTCCAGTACTACTCTTCGTCTGTCCCGTCTTCCCCGCTCATCCCATTGGGATCTTACCTGAACTCGTTCGTTCGTTCGTTCCTACGTCGTACTTTCTACAAGATTGATGGACTGAACACATCGACTCCAGGCTGAGGGACTGATTATCTCAAGCTGCTCCTCTCCTTACAACTTTCTGGTTTTCAAAACCATTTATTACATCTGTCAGACACTGCAACATCATGAGATCTTGATACAAATGAATTCTTTAACACTTGTCCAACCTTTGGACGAAGACCGCTATGGTTATGGATTTTCCCGAACTTCAGAACTTTGCATTTATCTACATTGAACTACATCTGCCACTTTTCTGACTACGACACTAGTTTGTCTAAATCCTCCTGAAGTTCAGTGAAGTTCGTGTCATCAGCGAATTTCCTCATATTACTAGTAATTCCCTCTGCAAGATCATTTATATATGTTACAAGCAACAATGGGCCTAAAACTTATCCCTGTGGAACGCCACTTGTTACAGATCCCCATTCAGATTTACCCCACTTATGCACACTCTCTCTTTCCTGTTGGCGACCTATGACTCGATCCATGACAGCACTTTTTCCCCAGTGCCCCGACGTACCATTTTCTTTAACAGTCTCTGGTGCGGTACTCTATCAAAAGCCTTACTAAAATCCAAATAAACAATATCGAATTCTTTATCGTGACCAACAGCCTCAAAAGTTTTATTTAAGAAAGCAAATTAGTTAGGCGGGAACGGCTCCTTGTGAATCCATGCTTAGTATCAAGATGACTTCTTATAATATCAGCTATAATTGACTAGTAATTTGCTTACAATTGAGGTCAGTCTTATTGGGCGGTAATTTGATGGTAACGACTTGTCAGCTGCTTTAAAAAATAGGAATTACATTGTCTATCTTCTACATATCAGACACAACACCTGCTTGAAGATATATTAAAATGTTAGTTAATGGTTCACAAATTTCCATTTTGCACTTCTTAACAACCTTGAAAAAAGTTAATCAAGGCCTTGGGATTCATCTTCCATCAATCGGTTCAGCTGTTTGATTACCATTTCTCCATTGATATGGTAATCAAACAGGAATATTGTTATTGTCTTCATGTGTGAAATTCGAGAGGAAATAATTATTAAAAATCGACCTCATTTCATTCTTCTTGACAGTAAGATTCCAGAGTTATTTTTAAGGGAACCTATCTTTTCTCTAGCTTTTGTTCTATATACCTGGAAAAACTTTCTGGTTAGTTTTCGAGTCCCTGGCAACTTTAATTTCATAGTCCCGATTAGCTTTTCTTATCCCCTTATTAACCTCCCTCTTAATGTGAATATATTGATTAATAAGATGACCCTCACCTCTTTTAATTATTATATTATTAACACATAGGCCGTTTCCCACCAAGGCAGGGTGGCCCGACAAAGAAAAACTTTCATCATCATTCACTCCATCACTGTCTTGCCAGAGGCGTGCTTACACTACAGCTACAAAACTGCAACATCAGGAATCAAATCCGGATCGCCGGTTTCCCTGAAACCCTTCATAAATATTACCTTGCCTACACTCCAACAGCACGTCAAGTCCTAAAAATCATTAGTCTCCATTCGCTCCTATCTAACACGCTCACGCACGCTTACTCGAAGTCCAAGCCCCTCGCACACAAAACCTCCTTTACCCCTTCCCTCCAACCTTTTCTAGGCCGACCCCTACCCCGCCTTCCCTCCACTACAGATTTATACACTCTCGAAGTCATTCTATTTTGTTCCATCCTCTCTATATGTCCAAACCATCTCAACGATCCCTCCTCAGCTCTCTGGATAATAGTTTTGGTAATCCCACACCTCCTCCTAATCTCCAAACTATGGATTCTCTGCATTATATTCACACCACACATTGACCTCAGACATGACATCTCCACTGCCTCCAGCCTTCTCCTTGTTACAACATTCACAACCCGTCTCACACCCATTCAAGAGTGTTAATATAACTATACTCTCATACATTCCCCTCTTTGCTTTCATGGATAAAGTTCTCTGTCTCCACAAGCTCCTCAGTGCACCACTCACCTTTTTACCCTCGTTAATTATATGATTCACCTCATCCTTCATATACCCATCTGCTGACACATCCACTCCCAAATATCTGAACACCTTCACCTCCTCCATACTCTCTCCCTCCAATCTGATATCCAATCTTACACTTTCCTATATTCACTTTTAAAGAGCAACTGTGATAACTCCCACTTTGTGTTACCTCTTTTAATGCGCCTATAAATTGCTTTATTCTGCCCTAAAAGAGGTTTGAGCCTATTATTCATCCATTATGGGTCATTTCTATTCGATCTTATTTCTTTTAACTGAATAAATGTTATTTGAACAGCATATATAGTGTTAGAAAACTGTCATATTGATAGCTCTCTTCGTTACCCCAGTCCACAGATGATAGGTGTTCTCTAAGCCCATTGTAATCTGCAAAGGAAAAATCTGGGACTGTTACCGAATTATCCCTACTATCATACTTCCATTCAGTGCTAAAGGTAATTAATTCGTCAAACACTCGTCGATAGCGTGTGTGTGTGTGTGTGTGTGTGTGTGTGTGTGTACTCACCTATTTGTTGTTGCGGGGTCAAGACATAGCTCCTGGCTCCGCCTCTTCACTGATCGCTACTAGGTCCTCTCTCTCCCTGCTCTATGACCTTTATTATACCTCGTCTTAAAACTATGTATGGTTCCTGCCTCCACTACATCCCTTGCCAGACTTTTCCACTTCCCGACAACTCTATGACTAAAGAAATACTTCATAACATCTCTTTGACTCTCTGTGACCCCTTGTTTCCGTGTCCCATCTCTGGAACATCCTGACTCTGTCCATCTTGTCAATTCCTCGCAGTATTTTGTATGTCGTTATCTCGTCTCCCTTAACCCTCCTGTCCTCCAGTGTCGTCAGGCCGATTTCCCTTAACCTTTCTTCGTCGGACATTTCCCTTAGCTCTGGAACTAGCCTTGTTGCAAACCTTTGCACTTTCTCTAATTTCTTGACGTGCTTGACCAGGTGTGGGTTCCAAACTGGTGCTGCATACTCCAGTATGATCCTGACGTACTCGGTGTACAGAGTCTTGAACGATTCCTTACTAAGGTATCGGAACGCTATTCTCAGGTTTGCCAGGCGCCCTATATGCTGCAGCAGTTATCTGGTTGATGTGTGCATCAGGAGATGTGCTCGGTATTATACTCACCCCAAGATCCTTTTCCATGAGTCAGGTTTGCAGTCTTTGGCCACCTAGCCTATACTCTGTCTGCGGTCTTCTTTGTCCTTCCCAACTCCTTGCATTTGGCGGAGTTAAATTCGAGGAGCCAGTTGCTGGACCAGGTGTCCAGCCTGTTCAGGTATCTTTGTTGTCCTGCTTGATCCTCATCTAATTTAATTCTCCTCATTAACTTCACATCTGCAAACAGGGACACTTCTGAGTCTATCCCTTCCATCATGTCATTCACATATACCAAAAACAGCACTGGTCGTAGGACTGACCCCTGTGGAACCCTGCTCGTCACAGGTGCCTACTGTGATACCTCGTCACGTACCATGACTCTTTGTTGTCTCCCTGTTAGGTATTCTCTAATCCATTGTATTTGTGTGTGTGTGTGTCACCCCTCACAATCGTGAGGTAGAGTGTTAACATTGATATTTTTAAGCACACAGATAATATTAATATTTTAAAAAGTATTGGCTGGTGTCGGCTGCTTTTAAATCATTACTTTGGCACAACCCTCATAGATAGATATCAGAAATGGTGTCAGATTCTCCCACAAGAAATATAAATGTTAAATTATATTAAAAAAAAACGTAACAATGCTTCGAAACATCGGTACAACGTTTCGCCGACAAGTGGGCTGTATTAAGGACTTGATAAAGTCCACTCGTGAATGAAACGATGTTCCCACAAACCCGTCACTGCATTGTCTGCTAAATACCACGTTAAAGTCCTCACCGTGTGTTGGAGAGATGCAGCAGACTTTGTCTGGCTTCCTGCAGTCGTGTTGAGACGTGACATTACAGCGTGTGGCCGGCAGGCAGCGTCCACCAGCCTCTCTACACTCATTACCAGAATTCTGCACCAACAGTTTAATGAAAAATAAACATTACACTCGTCAGCCTTAAAAGTTACCTTTTCTCATATATTTTTTTTTTTATCATGATGAGAGCTAAAGTTATCCTGCAGATTGTGAAAGGTGTAAAATTATCAGATCCTTAATGAGAGCTAAAGTTATCCTGCAGATTGTGAAAGGTGTAAAATTATCATATCCTTAATATCATCATGTAAAGTTACCACGCAGTAAACAGAAGAGTTATCCAAAACATAATATTAACATAAGAACATAAGAACATAAGAAAGGAGGAACACTGCAGCAGGCCTGTTGGCCCATACTAGGCAGGTCCTTCACAATCCGTCCCACTAACATAATGTTTAAGAACATAAGAAAGGAGGAACACTGCAGCAGGCCTGTTGGCCCATACTAGACAGGTCCTTCACATTCCATCCCACTAACAGAATATTTGTTCAACCTAATTTTCAATGCTACCCAAGAAATAAGCTTTGATAATTTTATTTACTCATGTGCGAGTCCCACTCAAATCCAACCCCTCTCACTCATGAATTTATCCAACCTAAATTTGAAACTACCCAAGGTCCTAGCTTCAATAACCCTACTAGGCAGACTGTTCCACTCATCAACTACCCTATTTCCAAACCAATATTTTCCTGTATCCTTTCTAAATCTAAACTTATCTAACTTGAATCCATTATTGCGGTTCTCTCTTGGAGAGATATCCTCAAGACCTTATTTATATCCCCTTTGTTAATACCCATTTTCCACTTGTATACCTCGATCATGTCTCCCCTCATTCTACGTCTTACAAGTAAATGTAATTTAAGGGTCTTCAATCTTTCTTCGTAAGGAAGATTTCTAATGCTATGTATTAATTTAGTCATTCTACGCTGAATGTTTTCTAATGAATTTATGTCCATTCTGTAATATGGAGACCAGAACTGAGCTGCGTAATCTAGGTGAGGCCTTACTAATGATGTATAAAGCTGTAATATAACCTCTGGACTTTTGTTGCTTACACTTCTTGATATAAATCCCAGTAATCTATTTGCCTTATTACGTACGCTTAGGCATTGCTGTCTTGGTTTAAGGTTGCTGCTTACCATCACCCCCAAGTCCTTCTCGCAATCTGTATGGCTAAGTTCTACATTATTTAACTTATAAGTGCTTGTTAAGTAAAAGAACACAATTGGGACACTCCCGAGCTTCAGAACCTTGCATTTATCTACATTGAACTGCATCTGCCACTTTTCTGACCACGAATTAAGTTTGTCTAAATCTTCCTGAAGTTCTATGACATCTATGTTTGAATCAATTATCCTACCTATCTTCGTGTCGTCGGCGAATTTGCTCATATCACTAGTAATTCCCTCGTCAAGGTCATTGATATATGTTATAAACAACAACGGGTCTAAGACTGATCCCTGTGGAACACCACTTGTTACAAGTCCCCATTCGGATGTAACCCCATTTATGCACACTCTCTGCTTCCTATTGGTGAGCCATGACTCGATCCATGACAGCACTTTTCCCACAATGCCATGAGCTGCCACTTTCTTTAACAGTCTCTGGTGTGGTACTCTATCAAAAGCTTTACTAAAGTCTAAATAAACAATATCGAATTCTTTATCGTGATCAACAGCCTCAAAAGCTTTAGAGAAGAGTAATTTTTAACTTGATTCATATTTAGTTAACAATATAATGTAATGAATAAGGAAACTGATGACTAAAACGAAGAAAATTATTAGAAATTAACAGAGGAACAATCCCAACACCTTGGAAATAGAAAACAAGGGAACCAAGATCTAACCAAGACGGTGAGAAAGAGCCACAATGTATGGTTCAGTGGTATGAACAAACTTTGAAAACGACGTGAATGTGCCGACGCTCTGGAGCTCCAGATTCTCTTAATACACCAGTGAAGCTCCAATGCTTGTTAGCAGTTAAGACTAACCTGAGCTTGTGTCCAAACAGCCACCACCACCACCAACAACACTCTCAAAGCCGCCACCATCTCCAGAGGATCAGTCGCTCCCTACTGGATTTTCGTGGAGCCAACAGCCCTTTTTGAAGCTGTGTCTTCTGCATAGTGCACATGCGCAGCACCTAGACACAGGTGTGAGATCATTAAGAGAAGGTAAATGAACTTTGTCTCAACATATAATTTGCTTTTCCCCTGGTATGAATTACGTGTCATATGTCATGTGTACACTTGAGTCTCCCGACTACCTGTTACACCTCCAAATAATTTATATTCATAATTATATTTTTGTATTTCATTTGTATTGGAATTCGCAGCTTCATATGTTCTGCATATTTACGGATATAAAGAATAGCTTAAATATCGGTGAATAATTAAGTTAATGAAATAAATATTTTGCTAATTATATATAGATTAATTACCGTAATAATATTTACATTATTAAAAACATTGAAGTAATCGTAGTAAAACAGATGATAACAGTGAACAATTATTGTGATATAACATGCAAGAATTTTTATTAGATTGTGTTGCAGAAGTGGTACCACAAGAGAACATGTGGATGGTACCACAAGAGAACATGTGGATGGTACCACAAGAGAACATGAGGATGGTACCACAAGAGAACATGTGGATGGTACCACAAGAGAACATGAGGATGGTACCACAAGAGAACATGTGGATGGTACCACAAGAGAACATGTGGATGGTACCACAAGAGAACATGAGGATGGTACCACAAGAGAACATGCGGATGGTACCACAAGAGAACATGAGGATGGTACCACAAGAGAACATGAGGATGGTACCACAAGAGAACATGAGGATGGTACCACAAGAGAACATGCGGATGGTACCACAAGAGAACATGCGGATGGTACCACAAGAGAACATGCGGATGGTACCACAAGAGAACATGCGGATGGTACCACAAGAGAACATGCAGATGGTACCACAAGAGAACATCCAGATGGTACCACAAGAGAACATGCAGATGGTACCACAAGAGAACATGCGGATGGTACCACAAGAGAACATACGGATGGTACCACAAGAGAACATGCGGATGGTACCACAAGAGAACATGCGGATGGTACCACAAGAGAATATGCGGATGGTACCACAAGAGAACATACAGATGGTACCAAAAGAGAATATGCGGATGGTACCACAAGAGAACATGCAGATGGTACCACAAGAGAATATGCGGGTGGTACCACAAGAGAACATGCAGATGGTACCACAAGAGAACATGCGGATGGTACCACAAGAGAACATGCGGGTGGTACCACAAGAGAACATGCAGATGGTACCACAAGAGAACATGCGGATGGTACCACAAGAGAACATGCGGATGGTACCACAAGAGAATATGCGGATGGTACCACAAGAGAACATGCGGATGGTACCACAAGAGAACATGCGGATGGTACCACAAGAGAACATGCGGATGGTACTACAAGAGAATATGCGGATGGTACCACAAGAAAACATGCGGATGGTACCACAAGAGAACATGCGGATGGTACCACAAGAGAACATGCGGATAGTACCACAAGAGAACATGCGGATGGTACCACAAGAGAACATGCGGATGGTACCACAAGAGAACATGCGGATGGTACCACAAGAGAACATGCGGATGGTACCACAAGAGAACATGCGGATAGTACCACAAGAGAACATGCGGATGGTACCACAAGATAACATGCGGATGGTACCACAAGATAACATGCGGATAGTACCACAAGAGAACATGCAGATGGTACCACAAGAGAACATGCGGATGGTACCACAAGAGAACATGCAGATGGTACCACAAGAGAATATGCGGGTGGTACCACAAGAGAACATGCAGATGGTACCACAAGAGAACATGCGGATGGTACCACAAGAGAACATGCAGATGGTACCACAAGAAAACATGCGGGTGGTACCACAAGAGAACATGCAGATGGTACCACAAGAGAACATGCGGATGGTACCACAAGAGAACATGCGGATGGTACCACAAGAGAATATGCGGATGGTACCACAAGAAAACATGCGGATGGTACCACAAGAGAACATGCGGATGGTACCACAAGAGAACATGCGGATGGTACCACAAGAGAACATGCGGATGGTACCACAAGAGAACATGCGGATGGTACCACAAGAGAACATGCGGATGGTACCACAAGAGAACATGCGGATGATACCACAAGAGAACATGCGGATAGTACCACAAGAGAACATGCGGATAGTACCACAAGAGAACATGCGGATGGTACCACAAGAGAACATGCGGATAGTACCACAAGAGAACATGCGGATGGTACCACAAGAGAACATGCGGATGGTACCACAAGAGAACATGCGGATGGTACCACAAGAGAACATGCGGATGGTACCACAAGAGAACATGCGGATGGTACCACAAGAGAACATGCGGATAGTACCACAAGAGAACATGCGGATGGTACCACAAGAGAACATGCGGATAGTACCACAAGAGAACATGCGGATGGTACCACAAGAGAACATGCTGATAGTACCACAAGAGAACATGCGGATGGTACCACAAGAGAACATGCGGATGGTACCACAAGAGAACATGCGGATGGTACCACAAGAGAACATGCGGATAGTACCACAAGAGAACATGCGGATGGTACCACAAGAGAACATGCGGATAGTACCACAAGAGAACATGTGGATGGTACCACAAGAGAACATGCGGATGGTACCACAAGAGAACATGCGGATGGTACCACAAGAGAACATGCGGATGGTACCACAAGAGAACATGCGGATGGTACCACACGAGAACATGCGGATGGTACCACAAGAGAATATGCGGATGGTACCACAAGAAAACATGCGGATGGTACCACAAGAGAACATGCGGATGGTACCACAAGAGAACATGCGGATGGTACCACAAGAGAACATGCGGATGGTACCACAAGAGAACATGCGGATGGTACCACAAGAGAACATGCGGATGGCACCAGAAGAGAACATGCGGATGGTTTCACAAGAGAACATGAGGATGGTACCACAAGAGAACATGCGGATGGTACCACAAGAGAACATGCGGATGGCACCACAAGAGAACATGCGGATGGTTTCACAAGAGAACATGCGGATGGTACCACAAGAGAACATGCAGATGGTACCACAAGAGAACATGCGGATGGCACCAGAAGAGAACATGCGGATGGCACCACAAGAGAACATGCGGATGGTACAAGAGAACATACGGATGGTACCACAAAAGAACATGCGGATGGCACCAGAAGAGAACATGCGGATGGCACCACAAGAGAACATGCGGATGGTACCACAAGAGAACATGCGGATGGTACCACAAGAGAACATGCGGATGGTTCCACAAGAGAACATGCGGACGGTACCACAAGAGAACATGCGGATGGTACCATGAGAGAACATGCGGATGGTTCCACAAGAGAACATGCGGATGGTACCACAAGAGAACATGCGGATGGTACCACATGAGAACATGCGGATGGTACCACAAGAGAACATGCGAATGGCACCAGAAGAGAACATGCGGATGGTTTCACAAGAGAACATGAGGATGGTACCACAAGAGAACATGCGGATGGTACCACAAGAGAACATGCGGATGGCACCACAAGAGAACATGCGGATGGTTTCACAAGAGAACATGCGGATGGTACCACAAGAGAACATGCAGATGGTACCACAAGAGAACATGCGGATGGCACCAGAAGAGAACATGCGGATGGCACCACAAGAGAACATGCGGATGGTACAACAAGAGAACATGCGGATGGTACCACAAGAGAACATGCGGATGGCACCAGAAGAGAACATGCGGATGGCACCACAAGAGAACATGCGGATGATACCACAAGAGAACATGCGGATGGTACCACAAGAGAACATGCGGATGGTACCACAAGAGAACATGCGGATGGTACCACAAGAGAACATGCGGATGGTACCACAAGAGAACATGCGGATGGTACCACAAGAAAACATGCAGATGGTACCACAAGAGAACATGCGGATGGTACCACAAGAGAACATGCGGATGGTACCACAAGAGAACATGCGGATGGTACCACAAGAGAACATGAGGATGGTACCACAAGAGAACATGAGGATGGTACCACAAGAGAACATGCGGATGGTACCACAAGAGAACATGCGGATGGCACCACAAGAGAACATGCGGATGGTTTCACAAGAGAACATGCGGATGGTACCACAAGAGAACATGCGGATGGTACCACAAGAGAACATGGATACACAAAAGGCTTAGGAACTAGGCCACAAGAAGGTTAACATCTGGATATATATCTACAATTTATATTTCATCTGTTGCAATCAAATTTAGGATAATTGCTTAAGGAATCATATAGGAGCCAAGAAACGCACGAAGAACTTAACGCAATAAATGAATGTTAAAGAAACCCAAAATAATTCTTTTCTTATACCAAATCTACGGCAACAACCACATCCAGTATTTGGTCCCTACTTAAACGAGACGGGATTTACAAGGATGACAGCAAAGAAATGAGTAAGATACTGAAATTGCATTATGAGCCGTTAGTCAAAGTAAGGGTCGACAATCTAAATGAATATATTATGACCGAGACTCAAAATTTGGTTAATTCAAGAATTTCTGATATAATCCTAACACCACAGGAGTTTGAAAAAACAATAAATGACATGCCCATGCACTCTGACCCAGGCCCACATTTGTGGAAGAAAGAAACCCCTTTCACGTACCTTAAATATTCTATGGAGAGGAAGCATTGAAATAGGGGTCACCATAGTCACTGAAAACAACAAATATAGCCCCACTCCACAAAGGTGACAATAAAGCAATTGCAAAGAATTACAGACCGATAGCACTAACGTCCCACTTCATAAAATATTTGAAAGGTTTTTAAGAAGCATGATCGCCAAACACTTGGATACCCAACAAATGCACAATCCAAGGCAGCGTGGGTTTAGAGCAGGTCACTCCTGCCTCTCACAACTACTGGACCACTATGGCATGGTCGTGAATGTCCTGGAGAACAAACAAAATGCAGATATAATATACACAGACTTTGCGAAAACCTTCGAAAAGTGCGATCGTGGTGTAATAGTACACAAAATGCGTGATAAAGGAATAACAGGAAAAGTGGGTAGATGGATTTGTAACTTCCTAACAAAGAGTAATAATATACAGAGTAAAGTCACAGGCGGTTACAGTGTAAAGCTCTGTTCCACAAGGTACAGTACTTGCTCCTATTTGTTTTTCCTCATCCTCATATCTGACATAGACAGAGATGTAAGCCACAGCATCGTGACATAGACAGAGATGTAAGCCACAGCATCGTGACATAGACAGAGATGTAAGACACAGCATCGTGACATAAACAGAGATGTAAGCCACAGCATCGTGTCCTCCTTTGCTTACGATACCAGAATTTCCATGACAGTGTCATCCATTGAGGACTCTGTAAATCTCCAAGCAGACATTAACCAAGTCTTTAAATAAGCCTCAGAAAACAATATGAAGGTCAATAAAGACATATTTCAATTACTCATCTATGGAAAACTCGAGGAAATATAAAACTGGATCGGAGTATAAAACAAATTCAAAGTAAACAATAGATCCAAAAACTACCCATTTTGCTAGGAAGATGATAGGATGGATAATGAGAAACCAATGATGATTCTCTTCATATCACTTGTTCTCTCTAGGCTATAATATTGCTGTACACTAACGGCCCATTTTCAAAGCACATATAAGTACAATAAACCACCTAGATTACTGGGAACGGTTGAAGTCCCATGACTTGTACTCTATGGAACGCAGGCGAGAAAGATACATGATAATATACACTAGGAAAATCCTAGAGGGAAAGCAATCCCTACGAAAGCAAAAGATTCGGCAGGCGGTGCAATATCATCCCAAATGAAAAGCAGGGGCGCCTTGAGTATGCCAAGAGACAACACATTAACTATCAGGGTCACAAGATTGCTCAAATGCCTCCCAGCATACACAAGGGTGATTACCAACAGACACCAGGCTGTCTTCAAGAGGGAGATGGATAGGCACCTAAAGCCAGTACATAACTAGCAGGGCTGTGGTTCCTACTTCGGTTTTTCGGGCGGCTAGCAGTAACAAGTTGGTTGATCAGGCCCTGATCCACTGCGAGGCCTGGTCATGGACCGGGTCTCGCACTCTCTAGCTAACTTATTTTCATTAATAGGATACCGTGACATGTCACGTAGGTTTATTGTCTCTCTCTCTATATTCCTCAATAAGGCTGGACACGTATTTTGTATTTGGTAGTTAGGCATCACCTCTGTGTATGCCTAGCTAGCAAAAGTCCTTGTAACCCAGCCTAAGAATGGCTACTACATTAGTCAGTATGTTTACACTGCAAGTTAATCAGTAAATGTGCTTATAAGAATATAACAAAGAGAAGCACTGAAGTGGGCCTACTGGCCCATACTAGGCAGGTATACCTCACACTCACTTATGTATTTGTCTAACCCAAGGTTTTCGCCTCAATGACACTACTAGGTAGTGCGTTCCGCTCGACCAACCTGGAATCTACCTGGAGGGGTCTTCCGGGGATCAATGCAAGTATGGGAAGCTGGCAGAGCAAGGGTGCGATCCGGTGTCTGATGCTTGCTCGGCTTCCTTCGTCACTGTAGCCGGGGAAGTGGCCCTGGATTCCATGTTACTGTAGCCTCCTAATGGAAGAGGATGCTGATTAGTGGTGAGGGCTCTATTTGATGCTGGAGGCAGGACAGCTGGGGAAGGGGGGTTTCCATGCTGCCTGGACACGGTGAAGCCTCTCCGAGCACTGCAGATTCCAGGCATGATGCTTCTTACAGCAGTTCGGACATCGAGGTTCCGTAGCTTCACCTCTCTTCAGTTTACCCAAGCAGTTCACTACACATGCCGCATATTTCCTTAAACTGATATCGGGAGCTGAGGTGGTTGTACCTCGGGCCCCTGAAGCACCTCAAAGGTTCTGGGTTGTACGTTCTAATCTGGTATCTTCCCCAGGAACCAAGATCCAGTTGAGTTGTTAGAGGTCCTCTATGTTGGATCAAGACCTGCCTCGTAGGTACGTTACCGTCTTTCCTGGCTCGGAGTCGTTCAACTATCAGGATGCTTTTCTTACTATGGTTTGCATCAAGAGGCATGTCTAGTGGATAGTGCATTAGTACGCCTTTTGTTACCTGCTCTATGGATTTTAGATCTCCTAAAACAAGTGGCGATTCGAGATCGTTCACCTTCTGCAGTACGTCACAGGACTGTCTTTCAGGGAGTGAGAATAAACTCCCCACTCAGAGTTGGGGACAATAATGTCTTAAGGCCGTATTTCGTCTCTAGGTGAATTATAATAGAATACAGGGTGTCGTGGTCTCTTTTGCTTATCAACCTGAATTTGTTGCCTGCAGATGGCTTGGCTTCCTCGATCTGAGGCAAGGTAACATTGTGTCTCCTCTGGGACTTCGGAGCTCCTGCTACCTGTCAACCTTCTCCATTAAGTGTATCTGGGGTTGGGATGAGCATTTCTTGATCCATGCCTATCTCACTGGCCCGGCTTCTTTTGATTGTTTCACTGTCCCAAGAATCCAGGAAGTCCAGTGAACGGTCTCGCAACTTCTTCGCCGGAACTGCGCCCCGCATTTCCAAATCCGAGTCTTCAGTTGAGCCCTTGGAACATCGTGACCTCTTCCTTTCAGAGGAAGCCATGTGTTTCGTGTGCCGACACAGTGAGCTTTATCAAGTCACAAACTGTTGCTTGTGATGATGGCTTCCCTCGACGGCGACCCACACGAATATGAGGAAGCCAGTATATATATAGTAGAGGGGGACAGGAAAAGGACAGAGAGAGGAAGAAAAGACAAATATTGGTTGAGGTAATGCTGGTTCTGGAAGTAGTAGTGGTAGTAGTAAGTGTATATATGTATATATACATATATATATATATATATATATATATATATATATATATATATATATATATATATATATATATATATATATATATATATATATATATATATATATAGAAGACAACCACTATGAAAAATAGAAGAATTCCAAGCGCTTTCGTGACTACTCACATTATCAAGGAACTATGATAGTTCCTTGATAATGTGAGTAGTCACGAAAGCGCTTGGAATTCTTCTATTGTTCATAGTGGTTGTCTTGCATATTTTGATATCACCTGTTTACTGTGATCTTTTTGCATGCATATATATATATATATATATATATATATATATATATATATATATATATATATATATATATATATAACACGTCGGCCGTTTCCCACAGAGGCAGGGTGACCCATAAAGAAAGAAAAAACTCTTATCATCATTATTCAACACTTTCACCATCATTCATATATAATCACTGTCTTTGCAGAGGCGCTCAGATATGACAGTTTAGATGTCCAGATGTCCCTCCAAACTGCCAATATCCCAAACCTCCTTTAAAGTGCAGGCATTGTTCTTCCTATTTCTAGGACTCAAGTCCGGCTAACCGGTTTCCCTGAATCCCTTCACAAAATATTACCCTGCTCACACTCCAACAGCTCGTCAAGCTTCCGTTCTACACTCACTTGGCAGGACATTCCATTGCTGACCTTGCTACTGGCAAGTCGCTCTACCTCAAGAAGTATCCCTTCGATCCCCGTCGGGAAGGGAAATCTATAACCTACATACCAGCGCCTCTACTCTTTCACGATGCTTGCCCATCGTGTAAAGATCAAGACATCTTCTATGATCAAGATCACCTTCTCCAACATAGATATGGCTACCAGAGTACTTTCCGATGGACCAGCCATCTTCTACTACCATATTCATTAACGACAAATAGAACCAGAACATTTCGCTCACGTCTCTCCCAAGAAATCCTGTTCCAACTGTGGAAAAGAAGGACACAATTTCAAAGCCTGTTCCACCACCAATGCTACTCCAACCTGCCTCAACTGCAAGGGCATTCATCATACTCTTGCAGCCAAATGCCCTCCAGTCATCCACATCGACTCCAGGGCGGCGATACAGGCCATCATGCATAGGGAGCCCAAGGATAACATCCGGCTCCTCACCGCCATCAGAAGAGACCTACACTCACTTGACGAGCAGGGCCGGCAAGCAACAATCAATTGGATACAAAGCCACATCGACCTTCCTGGGAATGATGGGGCGGCTAAGTCTGCCACACTTGCGGCCCAACCTGCGACTACAATTGCCATTAGCCACAGGCAGGTGCACCTGGGGGCAGCTTCGGCAGCCAGACGCCCACTACCAGCACCGGGAGCATCTCGGAGCCGGCACTGGTATGACAGAGCGACACGTAGGGAGCCCCCACCAAACATAAGGAAACTGAACAGGGAGCTGTAAGTCAGCGTCCACCGCCTGCGCCTCGGCTACCCTACTGCAAAGCGCCTCATCGAACGCATGAGTGAGGAGCTTTGCCGCCACTGCGACCGGATGGTTCCAAAGCCTCTAGTTCACTACATGCTTGACTGTTCTGCGACGACGTCCATCCGCCGCAGGCACTTCCCGATGGCCCCTGGGGATCTGACCCGCGAGGACAAAGCAGCCCGGCTGGTTTACCTGGCCACCCATGACTTGGAGACACTGCTCCCAGTCCTAGCCACCCACCCGCCTCCTCGATGACGACGCCAGAGAACCCCGACAACGACCAAGACTACCCACTACAGCTATTCGTTCTCTCACTTCCTTCTTTCTTATCCCCCATCCTTCTTCTTCCTATGTAGGTAGAACCACAGCCTGAAGTACCAAGATCTGCTGATGAAGATGCGACGTCAGAAGACACTCCCCATCATGGGGAGCCACAGCAAGAGAAAAGAAGTCAACCCCCACCCGGGGGCCCCCAAGAAAGAAGAAAGAAGAAGATGACCGACACCCTCTACCCAGGGGGCCGATGCCGGGTCACCATTTGGAGAAGACCCGGGCCGGATGTACAGGCGAACATACAACAACAACAACAACCTGCTAGCACCATGGTAGACTCGGCTACTGAACACACGTCAGAAGATGAAGATATTGACGAATCTAGCACAGCAACATGGCAATACCTTACATTCTACACTGCTCCTTCAAATGCTGACACCATGACCTGCACTGAACTTTACAAAAGCCTCGGTGCAGGAACTGTCAAGTTTTCCTGCGAACAACCTCACTAATTCACACTCACCTAAGTTCTGGAATTCCTCAAGCCTCTTCGATTTATCTATGGAAACAAGACAAAACTTTACCACCTCTCTAGAAGCAACTTCAAGAGATTTGAGAATGGATCTCCTACAGACCTGCCACCCTAATCGCGCTAAACAACACCACCAGTATGCTGCCCTCTGATGTTCTTCCCTGCCTGCTCTGTCCTGCAACTAACCTGCTGCCAGCTTGTCAAGTCTGCTGATATCCAACTTCCACAAGACCAACGCAACTCAGCCTGCTAACCCTGCTTCTTAGTCTGTCCCATGATCGCCTAGTTGCTGGGTTGAGCCTTGGCTCTTTTTCTACGACTAAGGACACTCCTCTCCAACGCTATTCTTCGCCTGTCCCGTCTTTCCCGCTCACCCCATTAGGGACTTACCTATACTCTCTTGATATTGATCTTGGCAGAACAGTAGTACGTTCCTAAACGGTTGCTGTCTACCAGGCCTCATTGTGGATCAGGGCCTGATCAACCAGGCTGTTACTGCTGGGCACACGCAGTCCAACGTACGAACCACAGCCTGGCTGGTCAGGTACCGACCTTAAGTGCCTGTCCAGTGCCTTCTTGAAGACAGCCAGGGGTCTATTTGTAAGCCCCCTTATGTATGCTGGGAGGCAGTTGAACAGTCTTGGGCCCCTGACACTGTGTTGTCTATTAACGTGCTAGTGGCACCCTTGCTCGTCTGCCGAGTCTTTTGCTTTCGTAGGGAGTGATTTTCGTGTGCAAGTTTGGTACTAATCCCTCTAGGATTTTCCAAGTGTATATAATAATGTATCTCTCCCGCCTGCGTTCTAGGGAGCACAGGTTTAGGAACTTCAAGCGTTCCTAGTAATTGAGGTAGTTTATCGCAGTTATGCGTGCCGTGAAAGTTCTCTGCTCATTTTCTAGGTCAGCAATTTCACCTGCCTTGAAATGTGCAGTTAGTGTGCAGCAATATTCCAGCCTAGATAGAACAATTTACCTGAAGAGTGTCATCATGGGCTTGGCATCCCTGGTTTTGAAGGTTCTCATTATCCATCCTGTCATTTTTCTAGCAGATGCGATTGATACAGTGTTATAGTCCTTGAAGGTGAAATCTTCTGACATGATCACTCCCAGGTCTTTGACATTAGTTTTTCGCTCTATTGTGTGGTTGGAATTTGTTTTATACTCCGATGAAATTTTAATTTCCTCACGTTTTCCATATCGGAGTAATTGAAATTTCTCCTAATTGAACTTCATATTGTTTTCTGCAGCCCATTTAAAGATTTGGTTAATGTCTGCTTGGAGTCTTGCAGAGTCTTCAGTGGTGTCATCTGCAAAGGAAGACACGGCACTGTGGTTTATATCCCTGTCTATGTCCGATATGAGGATGATGAACAAGATGAAAATAAATGGTATAAAATACCGACACAATGGAAAAATAAACACATAAGCAGTATAATGTGATCCTTTATTGACAACGTTTCGCCCACGCAGTGGGCTTTATCGAGTCACAGACAGATCTACCTGGAAAATGAGTAACATGAATATATATAGGGTATAGTCAGGTGGAGAATGCTGGGTCAGGTGGAGAAAGCTGCATGTGACAGTCTTAAAAGTAGTGTGATAGTTAAAAACATTGTGTGACTTAAAGGACCTGCAGTGTTCCATTCTTGAGTTCTAGGTGGGATAGCGTTGAAGAAGTTTCTTGGCAATAGGTTCAGCTATGTTGTAGAAGCCATTGTTCTGGTTGAAGTTGTTGGATATACAGATAAGTGATGATTCCAGGATTCTTCGGTATTGAGTGTTGTCTTCTCTGGCGTTGAGTCTTGCTTTTCTGTAGTTAATTAAATGATTGTGTGAATTTCGGTGTTGAACACAGGCATTCCTTGAGTCGTCAGATCTGCCTGCGTACTGGTGTTCTGAAATACGTGTTTGGAGGTCTCTGGATGTTTCGCCGACGTATAATTTGCTGCAGCCATTACAAGGGATTGTGTATACCCCTGCAGTGGATTGAAGTTTGTCCTGTCTGTTACTGGTAATGTCCTTGATGGTGGTGGATGTGGAGGTGGATACTTGGAATGAGGTATTGGAAAAAATGTTGGAAACGTGTTTGGAAATGGAGTTGGTGGGGAGGACTATGTATCTCTTCTCAGCAGTGTCTTCTCAGGGTGTGTAGATGAATGGTTCAGAGAACCGACAAGTTATAAATTAGACACATATGCAACACATATCTATCACCCTACTCGGAAGATTGTTCCACGCATCTACAACTCTGTTCGAAAACCAGTACTTGCCTATGTCCTTTCTAAATCTAAATTTATCCAATTTAAATCCGTTATTTCTGGTTCTTACTTGGTTCGATAGCCTCAGTATTTTATTAATATCTCCTTTGTTTATGCCCATCATCCACTTGTACACCTCGATGATATCTCCCCTCATTCTACGTCTCTCCAGAGAGTGGAGATTCAACGCTCTAAGTCTATCTTCATACGGGAGATTTCTTATACTGTAAATCATTTTAGTCATTTTTCTTTGTATGTTCTCCAATGAATCTATATCCTATAACTTACACCTTTCTACTTTGTATTGGACTGATGAAGCCACTGTGTGGCGAAACGTTTCCTCAAAAAAGATACCCAAGTGTTGCATATGTGTCTAATTTCTCTGGGTGTGTTGAAGATGTTTAATGCCCGTCGTCTGCAGTTTCTAATGAAGTGACGAGGATAGTGAAGTTTGGAAAAAACTTGCTCAATGAGGGAGCATTCTTCTTCAAGGAACTCACTGCTGCAGATTCTGAGTGCGCGCAGGAAAAAGCCTATAATTACACCAAGTTTATAAATTAGACACATATGCAACACTTGGGTATCTTTATTGAGGAAACGTTTCGCCACACAGTGGCTTCATCAGTCCATACAAAGGAGAATCGTGAAGAACAGGAGGAGTGTGAGGTTGTCAGTCCCTCAATCTTGAGTCGATGTTGTCAGTCCATCAATCTTGAATAGAATAACAGCATATGAGCAGAGGAAGCTTATATACTGTAGACATTGAACAAATGTGACACCTCCTACAACTGCTGCACCTCTCCTGTCTACAGTATATAAGCTCCCTCTGCTCATATGCTGTTATTCTATTCAAGATTGATGGACTGACAACATCGACTCAAGATTGAGGGACTGACAACCTCACACTCCTCCTGTTCTTCACGATTCTCCTTTGTATGGACTGATGAAGCCACTGTGTGGCGAAACGTTTCCTCAATAATGATACCCAAGTGTTGCATATGTGTCTAATTTACCAACTCGTCGGTTCTCTGAACCATTCATTCACACACCAAGTTTAGTTTTTTTGTCGTGGTGAGAGTAGAAGTGGAGAAGATCGTAATGATTGGTAGGTTTTCGATAGACTTTAAAACGAAGTTCATGGTCAGCTTTGCAAAGAAGAACATCAAGGAAAGGAAGAGTGTTGTCGACTTCTTCTTCTAGTGTAAACTGGATTGATGGCTCAACCTGGTTGAGTTTGTGTTGAAGAGCTTGAACGTTGAAGCGTCTGGGAGTTATGATGAGAATGTCGTCAACATAACCTAGCCAGGTGACAGAAGAGGGAATAATAGTGGAAAATCGCTCGGCTTCCAAATGTTCCATATATAGGTTCGCAAGGACGGCACTAAGTGGCGATCCCATGGGTAGTCCAAAAGTTTGCTGAAAGAGTTGATTTTCGAAAGAGAAACATGTAAAGCCCACACATAGTTCAACAAGGTCGATGAAATCGCTGGCTGGAAGAGGAAGATCAAGCGAGTCCATCACACTACTCTGAAGATTGTCACATGCAGCATTCTCCACCTGACTCAGCATTCTCCTCCTGACTAAATCCTATAAATACTCTTGAATCTTGTATCCAGGTAGATCTGTTTGTGACTCGATAAAGCCCACTGCGTGGGCGAAACGTTGTCAATAAAGGATCACATTATACTGCTTATGTGTTTATTTTTCCAGGAACAAGATGGGAACGAGTACTGTGCCTTGTGGAATAGAGCTTTTCACCGTAGCCACCTCAGACTTTACTCTGTTGACTACTACTCTTTGTGTTCTATTTGTTAGGAAATTATAGATCCATCTACCAACTTTTCTTGTTATTCCTTTATCACGCATTTTGTGTGCTATTACACCATGGTCACAATTTTCGAAGGTTTTTCAAAGTCTGTGTATACTACATCTGCATTTTGTTTATCCTCTATAGCATCCAGGACCTTGTCATAGTGGTCCAGGAGCTGGGACAGGCAGGAGCGACCTACTCTAAACCCGTGTTGCTCTGGGTTGTGTAACTGATGGGTATTTAGGTGGTTGGAGATCTTGCTTCTCAGAACCCTTTCAAAAATTTTTATGATATGAGATGTGTTACAGCACCCTATCTAACATGGCTGTTATGTAGTTTACCTGCCGGCCGGCGGTCACTGGTGACGTCATCAAACGTGATGTTGGACTGCCGAGCCGGCTGGACCGACAGTGTCAACCAGTCTCTCCCATGGAGAGTGTCAATCAGACTCTCCTATGGAGAGTGTACCAGACTCTCACATACACTACTGGAGAGTGCTACCTAGCTCTCCTATGGAGAGTGTTCATCAGTCCCTCCCACTGGAGAGTAGACTCTCCCATACACTACTGGAGAGTAGACTCTCCTATACACTACTGGAGAGTAGACTCTCCCATACACTACTGGAGAGTACACTCTCCCATACACTACTGGAGAGTATACTCTCCCATACACTACTGGAGAGTAGACTCTCCCATACACTACTGGAGAGTAGACTCTCCCATACACTACTGAAGAGTAGACTCTCCCATACACTACTGGAGAGTAGACTCTCCCATACACTACTGGAGAGTAGACTCTCCCATACACTACTGGAGAGTAGACTCTCCCATACACTACTGAAGAGTAGACTCTCCCATACACTACTGGAGAGTAGACTCTCCCATACACAACTGGAGAGTAGACTCTCCCATACACTACTGGAGAGTAGACTCTCCCATACACTACTGGAGAGTAGACTCTCCCATACACTACTGGAGAGTAGACTCTCCCATACACTACTGGAGAGTAGACTCTCCCATACACTACTGAGAGTAGACTCTCCCATACACTACTGGAGAGTAGACTCTCCCATACACTACTGGAGAGTAGACTCTCCCATACACTACTGGAGAGTAGACTCTCCCATACACTACTGGAGAGTAGACTCTCCCATACACTACTGAAGAGTAGACTCTCCCATACACTACTGGAGAGTAGACTCTCCCATACACAACTGGAGAGTAGACTCTCCCATACACTACTGGAGAGTAGACTCTCCCATACACTACTGGAGAGTAGACTCTCCCATACACTACTGGAGAGTAGACTCTCCCACACACTACTGGAGAGTAGGCTCTCCCACACACTACTGGAGAGTAGACTCTCCCACACACTACTGGAGAGTAGACTCTCCCACACACTACTGGAGAGTAGACTCTCCCATACACTACTGGAGAGTAGACTCTCCCATACACTACTGGAGAGTAGACTCTCCCATACACTACTGGAGAGTAGACTCTCCCATACACTACTGGAGAGTAGACTCTCCCATACACTACTGGAGAGTAGACTCTCCCATACACTACTGGAGAGTAGACTCTCCCATACACTACTGGAGAGTAGACTCTCCCATACACTACTGGAGAGTAGACTCTCCCATACACTACTGGAGAGTAGACTCTCCCATACACTACTGGAGAGTAGACTCTCCCATACACTACTGGAGAGTAGACTCTCCCATACACTACTGGAGAGTAGACTCTCCCATACACTACTGGAGAGTAGACTCTCCCATACACTACTGGAGAGTAGACTCTCCCATACACTACTGGAGAGTAGACTCTCCCATACACTACTGGAGAGTAGACTCTCCCATACACTACTGGAGAGTAGACTCTCCCATACACTACTGAGAGTAGACTCTCCCATACACTACTGGAGAGTAGACTCTCCCATACCTACTGGAGAGTAGACTCTCCCATACACTACTGGAGAGTAGACTCTCCCATACACTACTGGAGAGTAGACTCTCCCATACACTACTGGAGAGTAGACTCTCCCATACACTACTGGAGAGTAGACTCTCCCATACACTACTGGAGAGTAGACTCTCCCATACACTACTGGAGAGTAGACTCTCCCATACACTACTGGAGAGTAGACTCTCCCATACACTACTGGAGAGTAGACTCTCCCATACACTACTGGAGAGTGCTACGTTCGAGAGACCTTGAGTGATTCATCATGCTGGTGACGGCCTTAGCTACTGGCTTATTCACCAGATTGTACCTGAGGCTATGTACGTGAAAATAGACTGTTGTACCTGGACTGTTGTACCTGAGAATGTGTGACACTGTTAAGAAGTGGTGTCGTGTGTGACACTGTTAAGATGTGGTGTCTTGTGTGACACTGTTAAGATGTGGTGTCTTGTGTGACACCGTTAAGATGTGGTGTCTTGTGTGACACTGGTAAGATGTGGTGTCTTGTGTGACACTGGTAAGATGTGGTGTCAGGACTCATCAGGGTGTAGTGACATCTGGTGGCACGACACAAGTGATAGATAGTCGTGTGATTTTGTGTTGGTGACAGATGACGCGGTGCAAAGGCTTCCCTAGAGACGGAGTCGTGACACAGGGGGCGTGTCATGTGGCAAAGAGAAGGTGTCGTGTGACACAAAACGAATGAGTGTTGTGTAACACAGAGACAAGGGTGTCTGAGGACACGGGAGTGAGTGTCATGACTAGAGGTGTGGTGGTGTCCTGTGACACGATGGTGGCAGCGACGTCTGACACTACACTGAATTATTATGATTGTTTTACTTGTGATATTTTTACTACGTTTTAAATTGTTATAAAATGTGTATAAAGATATATATGATTTTACACAGATTATGTTATAAAGATTATATGTTTTTATATTAATAATATATATAATAAATATCTGAAATATGAGATTTTATTGTTATCACGAACATTCAGTTTATTACAAATGAGTTATTTTTTTGTAATAGGATGTTAGTGCTATCGGTCTGTAGTTCTTTGCAATTGCTTTACTGCCACCTTTGTAGAGTGGGGCTATGTCTGTTGTTTTTAGTGAGTGTGGGATGACCCCTGTGTCCATGCTCCCACTCCATAGAATGCTGAAGGCACGTGACAGGGGCTTCTTGCAGTTCTTGATGAACACGGAGTTCCATGAGTCTGGTCCTTGGTCAGAGTGCATAGACATGTCATTTATTGCCTTTTAAAAGTCTTGTGATGTTTTGATAATATCAGAGATTTTTGAGATGACCAAATTTTGGGTTTCGTTCCCTTCGACCCTTAGCCTGGGTAATGGCTCGCTGAACACTGAGTCGTATTGGGACTTCAGTATATCACTCATTTATTTGCTATCATCTGTGTATGTCCCATATCGCTTTTAGTTCTTCCTGCGATTCTTGTCTTCAGTAAGATTCCTTCAGCTTAAGTTCGATATTTGTAATTTCACTGACCAGTTCCTCCCTTCGTATTTCAGATATATTGGCCCCTCTTAGCAGCTCTGTGATTCATCTATCTGTGATCCATCTATAAATATATTGAACAACCATGGTGTCATCACACATCCCTGCCTAAGGCCTACTTTTACTGGCATATAATCTCCCTCTCTCCTACACACACTAACCTGAGCCTCACTATCCTCGTAAAAACTCTGCACTGATTTCAGCAACCTACCTCCTATTCCATACATTTGCAACATCTGCTACATTTCCCCTATCATACGCCTTTTCCAAATCCATAAATGCCACAAAATCTCTTTACCCTTATCCAAATACTGTTTACCTGTATTTGTCACTGTAAACACTTGGTCTACACACTCCCTATCCTTCCTAAAGCCTCCTTGTTCATCTGCTATTCTGCTCTCCGTCTTACTCTTAATTCTTTCGATAATAATTCTACCATACACTTTACCAGGTACACTCAACAGACTTATTCCCCTATAATTTTTACTCTCTTTTGTCCCCTTTGCCTTTATACAAAGTAACTATACATGCTCTCTGCCAATCCTCTCAATATATATATATATATATATATATATATATATATATATATATATATATATATATATATATATATATATATATATATATATATATATATATATATATATATATATATATATATATAGTTATTTATTTAGTTATTTATTTATTTATAAGTGTTCCATGTTTGACCCTCAATAGCGCTTTCCATGGTTATAATATTTATAATGTACATATCACAGTATATACACTGAGAGTTTAATCCTATAGTTTGTTAGTGACTGAAGCATGAAAGGCAGCAACTAGTGAGGTTGCTGCCCTGACAATATTTCCAAAGGAAACGCAATCTGTACCTTATAACTTAACTTCTGCAAAATTGGTTAAGGTTATTTAATTGGTTTTAAAGCCTATCATTTGCACTTGGGTCACTTAGGCTAGTCGTAACTTTGTCACAACCAAACAAGAATACTCTAATCCCTAAAATAGGGATAGAAGTAAACTCTCGCCATATTCACCCCCAGAGAAACACATATCTCCGCGTATATATCCCGTGTGTTAAAACTGCTAAGTTGCTTCACTGGTAAAAAAAAAAATCTACCTTCCTGAAATAGACGTTAAATTATCAGACCTCAATCAGACCTTCACCGCACGCATAAGTGCGATAAACCACCTCAACTACTGGGAACGCTTGAAGTTCCTAAACCTGTACTCTCTAGAACGCAGGCGGGAGAGATACATTATTATATACACATGGAAAATTCTCGAGGGCTTAGTACCAAACTTGCACACAAAAATCACTCCCTACGAAAGCAAAAGACTCGGCAGGCGATGTAACATCCCCCCAATGAAGAGCAGGGGTGCCACTAGCACGTTGAGGGACAACACAATAAGTGTCAGGGGCCCAAGATTGTTCAACTGACTCCTAGCATACATCAGGGGGATTACCAACAAACCCCTGGCTGTCTTCAAGCAGGCACTGGACAGGCACCTTAAGTCGGTACCTGACCAGCCGGGCTGTGGTTCGTACGTTGGACTGCGTGCGGCCAGCAGTAACAGCCTGGTTGATCAGGCTCTGGTCCAACAGGAGGCCTGGTCACGGACCGGGCCGCGGGGGCGTTGACCCCTGGAATTCTCTCCAGGTAGACTCCAGGTAGACTCTCAACTCAAATAAAAATACAAATTTGTATTTTACTTTTAATTTTCGCAAAGATAATAGCAAGTCTGTGATACTACTGCTGCCTCTTCTCCTTGAGGCCTGAAGACCATCCTTGGAATCTTGACCTGGGAGAGCTACCAGCCCAGGACAACACAGTCAAGTCAATCAGTGTTGTTTTGCTTTACTTGCGGTTGTTTAGTCCTTTCTCAAGATGCCACCAGCAATAGCCTCGTAATTCCTTGATATATATCAGAATCAAAATCTTAAGAATAAAAACATCACCATCGATGCTAGTAATGTTGATTTGTGGCTACGAGTGACGTGTTAACGTTATTAACATGGTATTATTGTTGTATTGGTATTAACACAGGGTTATAGGATGTGTTGCTGTGTTGGTGAAAGTGACTTGCACAACTACTGATGCCAAAAATGAAATCCCCCAACAAACATGCAACACAACCTCATTTATATTTGCTAATAAACAGTTGTTGTTGTATGTTCGCCGGTACATCCGGCCCGGGTCTTCTCCAAATGGTGACCCGGCATTGGCCCCCTGGGTAGAGGGTGTCGGTCATCTTCTTCTTTCTTTCTTGCTGTGGCTCCCCATTATGGGGAGTGTCTTCTGACGTCGCATCTTCATCAGCAGAGCTTGGTACTTCAGGCTGTGGTTCTACCTACATAGGAAGAAGAAGGATGGGGGATAAGAAAGAAGGAAGTGAGAGAAAGAATAGCTGTAGTGGGTAGTCTTGGTCGTCGTCGGGGTTCTCCGGCGTCGTCATCGAGGGGGCGGGTGGGTGGCTAGGACTGGGAGCAGTGTCTCCAAGTCATGGGTGGCCAGGTAAACCAGCCGGGCTGCTTTGTCCTCGCGGGTCAGATCCCCAGGGGCCATCGGGAAGTGCCTGCGGCGGATGGACGTCGTCGCAGGACAGTCAAGCATGTAGTGAACTAGAGGCTTTGGAACCATCCGGTCGCAGTGGCGGCAAAGCTCCTCACTCATGCGTTCGATGAGGCGCTTTGCAGTAGGGTAGCCGAGGCGCAGGCGGTGGACGTTGACTTGCAGCTCCCTGTTCAGTTTCCTCATGTTTGGTGGGGGCTCCCTACGTGTCACTCTGTCATACCAGTGCCGGCTCCGAGATGCTCCCGGTGCTGGTAGTGGGCGTCTGGCTGCCGAAGCTGCCCCCAGGTGCACCTGCCTGCGGCTAATGGCAATTGTAGTCGCAGGTTGGGCCGCAAGTGTGGCAGACTTAGCCGCCCCATCATTCCCAGCAAGGTCGATGTGGCTTGGTATCCAATTGATTGTTGCTTGCCGGCCCTGCTCGTCAAGTGAATGTAGGTCTCTTCTGATGGCGGTGAGGAGCCGGATGTTATCCTTGGGCTCCCTATGCATGATGGCCTGTATCGCCGCCCTGGAGTCGACGTGGATGACTGGAGGTTGGTGGTGTTCCAGGAGCGCATGTTGGATGGCCCTCTGGATGGCGTGGAGTTCTGCCTGTAGGATGCTGCAGGACCTTAAGCCATCTACCAACAACAAAATACCTTTCATTAGTGGACTTCTAGGGGAGTCAAATGCAGTGTTTGCAGCCTTCACAGAGACCCACGCAAAAGATTATTTTGACAGTGAAATATGGATACCTGGGTACAACCTTTTCAAATGTGACAGAAAGAACAGGCAACAAGGGGAGGGGGAGGGGATTGGCCTGTATGTCAAAGAGTCGCTCATTTGCACAGATATACTGAACACCACAAATGATGTAGTTGAAGTTCTGACAATAAAAATCGAGGACCAAAACCTAGTCACTGTACTTGTATATAAGCCACCAGATGCAACTTCCCAACAGTTCAAAGAACAACTATCAAAAATTGACTCCTGTCTGGAAAACCTTCCAGCCCCATCCCCAAACATCTTGCTGCTTGGTGACTTCAATCTTAGACACACAAAATGGAAGAATATAGCAAATAATGTAGCAGAAATAATCCCTGGAGGCAGCTCAGATGACAATAGTTCACATGAGCTGCTGAATTTCTGCAACAAACACACCCTAAGTCAGCAGATAGTGGAGCCGACGAGATTAGAGAACACACTAGACCTTATCTTCACAAATAATGAGGACCTGGTAAGAAACATAACAATATTAAAAACAAAAAATTCTGATCATAATCTAATCGAAGTCCAGACGTGCATGCACAGGAGTACTGATCAGCAAAACGCATATAGCTATGAGGGTACCTTTACCAAATTCAACTTCAATAACAACATCAACTGGGATCTGGTAAACTATGCCCTAAATGAAACATGTTGGGAAGATATCTTAAATTACATGGACCCTAACCAGTGCCTTGAAAAGATCAACCTCCTGGTAGCTGAAGTATGTTCAAGGCATATTCCTCTACGAAAAAAGAAGAGAAGAAGTAAACAGGAGAGAGAGAGAGACGCTCCCTATACAGGAGAAGACGAAGAATCACTGAGCTCCTCAAGAATGCCGGACTATCTGATTCACGGAAGGAAGCGCTGACCAGGGAAGTGTAAAATATTGAGCTAAAGTTAAAGGACTCATACAGGATCCAGGAGAGTCAAGAGGAGCTAAAACCGATTAGTGAAATTGAAAGAAATTCGAAATATTTCTTTTCATATGCCAAAAACAAGGCAAAAACCACTTCTAGTATAGGGCCCCTGCTCAGACAAGACGGATCTTACACATATGACAACAAAGAAATGAGTGAGATACTGAAATCTCGATATGACTGTGTTCAGAGAGCCACTAATCAATCTAAAGATAGACCATTCAAACAATTTTTTAATGAATGAGCCTCAAAACCCTGTCAATGTATGCCAAATTTCTGACATAACCCTAACTCCTCTAGACTTTGAGAAAGCCATCGACGTTATGCCCATGCACTCAGCCCCAGGTCCAGACTCGTGGAACTGTGTTCATTAAGAACTGCAAGAAACCCCTCTCACAGGCCCTAAGTATACTATGGAGAAGGAGCTTAGACACAGGCAAGATTTCACAGTCACTAAAAACAACTGATATAGCCCCACTCCATAAAGGTGGCAGCAAAGCAGTAGCTAAGAACTATAGACCAATAGCCTTAACGTCCCATATCATAAAAATCTTTGAAAGAGTTCTAAGAAGCAGGATAGCAAACCACCTGGACTCCCAAAAATTGCACAACTCAGGTCGCTCCTGCCTCTCGCAACTGCTAGACCACTATGATATGGTCGTGGATGCACAGGAAGACAAATAGAATGCAGATTTTGCAAAAGCCTTTGACAAGTGCGATCATGGTGTAATAGCACACAAAATGCGTGCTAAAGAGATAACTGGCAAAGTAGGCAGATGGATCTTCAACTTCCTAACCAATCGAACACAAAGAGTAGTGGTAAACAGAGTTAAATCGGATGCTGCCATAGTGAGAAGCTCTGTCCCACAAGGCACAGTACTCGCACCTATCCTGTTCCTCATTCTCATATCAGACATAGACAGAGATGTAAACCATAGCACTGTATCATCCTTTGCAGATGATACTAGGATCTGCATGAGAGTGTCATCCATTGAGGACACGGCAAATTTCCAAGAAGATATAAACCAAGTTTTCCAATGGGCAACAGAGAACAATATGATGTTCAATGAAGACAAATTCCAACTACTACGTTATGGAAAACTGGAGGAAATAATAGCTAGGACTGAGTATACTACAAACTCCAATCACACAATAGAGCGGAAAAGTAATGTGAAGGACCTGGGTGTGGTAATGTCCGAAGACCTCACCTTCAAGGACCACAACAATGCCACTATTACATCTCCGAGGAAACTGATAGGATGGATAATGAGAACATTCAAGACAAGAGATGCTAAGCCAATGATGATCCTTTTTAAATCACTTGTTCTCTCTAGGCTAGAATACTGCTGTAAATTAACATCCCCATTCAAGGGAAGTGAAATTGCTGATCTAGAGAATGTACAGAGAACCTTTACTGCACGTATAAGTTCCATCAAACACCTTAACTACTGGGAACGCCTGGAAGCACTAGACTTATATTCACTGGAGCGCAGGCGAGAGAGATATATCATAATCTACACCTGGGAGATTCTGGAGGGACTGGTCCCTAATATGCACACAGAAATCACTCCATACGAAAGCAAAAGACTTGGCAGACGGTGCAACGTACCCCCAGTGAAAAGTAGGGGCGGTACTGGTACACTAAGAGAAAACACAATAAGTGTCCGGGGCCCAAGACTGTTCAACAGCCTCCCACCAGCCATAATGGGCATTACCAGTAGACCTCTGGTTGTCTTCAAGAAGGAGCTGGACAGATACCTAAAGTCAGTGCCAGATCAGCCGGGCTGTGGTTTGTACGTTGGACTACGTGCAGCCAGCAGTAACAGCCTCGTTGATCAGGCCCTGATCCACCAGGAGGCCTGGTCATAGACCGGGCCGCGGGGACGTTGATCCCCGGAATGGCCTCCAGGTAGACTTCAGGTAGCAGGTAGACACAGGTGATATGAGCCATGTGCGTGAGGGCGCTCGATTATTTCAATTATTTTCTATTGTTATATGAAATATTAGAATGAATTCGTCTTTGTCGCTGCCTGATGCCATGAACCACCTCACAGCATATGATAATACGGAGAGCAACGACCTCCTTCTATATTCATAACACATGTGAATTTCAAATTAATTTCAGATATGTTGGGTACGTTCGGGTGAGGTTGGTGAGTACAAACCAGACGTGAAAAAAAGTCCGACAGAGTACGCGATAAACATGATGAGGTTGCGATAACTTGAAAAAACAGTTAAATCCACTTCCAGGACTTAAGTCCGGCTGACTAGTTTCCCTGAATCCTTTCATATATATATATGTCGTGCCGATTAGGTAAAACTTGCGATTTTGGCTTAAATAGCAACGCTCACCTTGCCATATAAGACAAGTGAAAATTTGTATATGCAATAATTTCGCCAAAATCATTCTGAACATAACGAAAAAAATATATTTCATTGTGTTTGTTTATTATTAAATTAATGTTAACGTATCTAAAATATATTTAGTTGGGTTAGGCTAAATTTAATTGCGCTTGTTGTAATAAGGTTAGGTAGGTTTTCAAAGTTTCTCTTGGTACAAAATTATAAATTCTTACATTAACATAAATGAAAAAAAATATATCTTTAAACGTATAAGAGAAATTTTTAGAAAGACCTTAATTTTAAATGAGTTCTTGCTAATTGACCAGTTTTACCTAATCGGCACGACATATACATATACATATATATATATATATATATATATATATATATATATATATATATATATATATATATATATATATGTCGTGCCGATTAGGTAAAACTTGCGATTTTGGCTTAAATAGCAACGTTCACCTTGCCATATAAGACAAGTGAAAATTTGTGTATGCAATAATTTCGCCAAAATCATTCTGAACATAACGAAAAAATATATTTCATTATGTTTGTTTATTATTAAATTAATGTTAACGTATCTAAAATATATTTAGTTGGGTTAGGCTAAATTAAATTGCGCTTGTTGTAATAAGGTTAGGTAGGTTTTCAAAGTTTCTCTTGGTACAAAATTATAAATTCTTACATTAACATAAATGAAAAAATATATCTTTAAACGTATAAGAGAAAATTTTAGAAAGGACTTAATTTTAGATGAGTTCTTGCTAATTGACCAGTTTTACCTAATCGGCACGACAGATATATATATATATATATATATATATATATATATATATATATATATATATATATATATATATATATATATATATATATATATATATATACATATAAATGCTTTATTAATAGACAGAATACATTGATAGAAAACACAAACATGAACATGAATACAATGGTACAATATGTCAAAGATTATGAATCTCCTCCAGCTCCTCCGAAGCCGGACGCGAGCCAAGTATGCAGCATGCGTTTCCCCTCTGGATGGCCACGCTGAGACGCTGGAACATGAAAGTGGCTGCCCTTGGGTCCCTGGTGGTGTCGATGAGTCTGGAACCCAGTTCTTTAAGGAAACGTGTTGCATTTTTTCCCCACGCTCCCAAGGTCTCTGATCCCACTGGGACAAATTGATACTGTTGGCTTATGTTGCATGCAAAGAGTATGTAACCTTTATTCGGAGCATGTTAAACACACCCACATAGGCTCCCCTCCAACCAGCAAACCATCGTTAAGGGTTTGGTGATGGGGCCCCATCATCAAATCAACGACTCGGTTCAGCCAATTAAAATGCGAGTTTAACAATGACAAAGGTGACGTGGTTACCACTGTACTTGCCGATCTTGTACTCCTCTCTGTGGTCAGCAGCTCCTCCCGGTCCCCCGACACTGTGATGGATGTAGGTGTCAGCCAGTGTCGACACACAGGTATAATCCCATGCTAAGAGCTTGCCATTCTTCCAAGGATAGATGGTGATCCCGTCGGGGCGGTTTGCTGGGTTGTGGGCATTGTTGGCTGCTAGTGATCGAGGCTCTCTCTCGGCTGGGCATCCAGCTGTAGCAAGGGTTCTCTTTATGATGTCGTTGACCTCATTGTGTCTTGCATGCCAACCCTTGGTTTTAGAACAGTTAAGACCATGTAGACCATATTGGTGGGCTTGCGCATCGCTGCAAATACACGTATATTCCATGTGAATAGGGGCAGCAAGGCGCAGAGCCACTGCAATACGAAGGGTCTTAGGGTCGAGGCGTGTTCCCATGGCCGAAATGGGAACTGTTTGGAGGAAGTCCACAGAGCGATGTGCACTCACACCTAGGAGACGGGCACTCTCCCTGTCTGATGTTACAGCCCTAAGCATATTGGCAAGTATCTTTTCAGTGATGGGGCCGTCCCAGCTTGACTGTTTATAGGCCAGTTCTTCACTAGGTTTTGGTGTTGGAGCAGCAAGAGTCTCCCATTCAGTGATGGCACTGGTGTAGCTAGGGTCCTCTATTCCTGCTGAATCACTGAGGTTGTCTGGAAGAATTTGTTTTATTAGCTCATTTGATGCTATGGAAGAGGATAAGAAGGCTGGTAGGGCAATCTGGGAGGATTTGCGTACTCCCAGCCCCCCAAGTCTGACTGGAAGTGAGGCTTGCAACCACTGTCCATCTTCGAGGGAAAGATTCAATACACTCTCTAGCATGGTCTTGAGGAGAGAGTCATATTCCTTGAGTTTCGGGCTGCTGAAGGCTGGGGAGCATCTCATGAAGTAGGTAAGTTTTGGGATTGACAGGCACCTAGCGAGTAGGTAGAAGGCATCATGTGTATCGATGTCTTTCATCCTACCTTCCATCGTCCTGAGGTCTGAGATTTTTTTTTCCAGGACCAGATCGATGGCATTGGGCCCAAGAGGAGCACCAAGGAGAGTGCTGTTGGCTGGATCAATGGCTCATGCCCCTGGTAAACCAGCCCTAATGTTCTGGATCATCTGTGGATTGGTGGAAACTATTTCACATTTGGTGGGGTTTAAAGATAGGCCCAGGCTCTCTACCATATCTTTAATTTTCCTGATGTCTCCTAGGAGAGATTCTGTAGTGCCAGCTAGGGTGCCAGCTAGGGAGCTCACTGGACAGCGCTTCTGTGACTTCCTTGATGACTAGACAGAATAGAAAGGGGGCGAGAGGGTCCCCCTGTTGCACACCCTCACACGAGTCAATCTCATAGTCCCCAAACAATAGTTTAGAAGCCACACTATAATGTATATATATATATGTGTGTGTGTGTATATATATATATATACATATATATTATTTTGTATTATTAACACATCGGCCGTTTCCCACCAAGGCAGGGTGACCAACAATGCAGGGTGGCCCAAAAGAAAAACGTTTCACCATCATTCACTCCATCACTGTCTTGCCAGAGGCATGCTTACACTACAGTTATAAAACTGCAACATTAATATCCCTCCCTCAGAGTGCCGGCACCGTACTTCCCATCTCCAGGACTCAAGTCCGGCCTGCCGGTTTCCCTGAATCCCTTTATAAATGTTACACTCCAACAGCACGTCAAGTCATAAAAACCATTTGTCTCTATTCACTCCTATCAAATACGCTCACGCACGCTTGCTGAAAGTCCAAGCCCCTTGCACACAAAACCTCCTTTACCCCCTCCCTCCAACCTTTCCAAGTCGACCCCTACCCCGCCTTCCCTCCATTACAGATTTATACACTCTCGAAGTCATTCTATTTTGTTCCATCCTCTCTACATCTTCGAACCCCCTCAACAACCCCTCCTCACCCTTTTCCCCTCATCAATTCTATAATTCACCTCATCTTTCATAGACCCATCTGCTGACACGTCCACTCCTAAATATCTGAATGCATTCACCTCCTCCAAACTCTCTCCCTCCAATCTGATATCCAATCTTTCGTCACCTATTTTTTTTGTTACCCTTATCACCTTACTCTTTCCTATATTCACTTTTAATTTCCTTCTTTTACACACCCTACCAAACTCATCCACCAAAATCTGCAACTTCTCTTCAGAATCTCCCAAAAGCATAGTGTCATCAGCAAAGAGCAACTGTGACAACTCCCACTTTGTATTTGATTCTTTATCTTTTAACTCCACACCTCTTGCCAAGACCCTCGCATTCACTTCTCTTACAACACCATCTATAAATATATTGAACAACCACGGTGACATCATACATCCCTGTCTAAGGCCTACTTTTACTGGGAAATAATCTCCCTCTCTCCTACATACTTTAACCTGAGCCTCACTATCCTCGTAAAAACTCTTCACTGCTTTCAGTAACCTACCTCCTATTCCATACACCTGCAACATCTGCCACATTGCCCCCCTATCCACCCTGTCATACGCCTTCGTTTTCCAAATCCATAAATACCACAAAAACCTCTTTACCCTTACCTAAATACTGTTCACCTATATGTTTCACTGTAAACACTGCTATCAATAATAATTCTACCATACACTTTACTATGTATACTCAACAGACTTATTCCCCTATAATTTTTGCACTCTCTTTTGTCCCCTTTGCCTTTATACAAAAGAACAATACACGCTCTCTGCCAACCCCTAGGTACCTTACCCTCTTCCATTCATTTATTAAATAATAGCACCAACCACTACAAAAATATATCCCCACCTGCTTTTAACATTTCTATCTTTATCCCATCAATCCCACTGCCTCACGAACTTCCCCCACACTCACAACTGGCTCTTCCACACTCCTACAAGATGTTATTCCTCCTTGCCCTATACACGAAATCACAGCTTCCCTGTCTTCATCAACATTTAACAAGTCCTCAAAATATTCCCTCCATCTTCCCAATACCTATAACTCTCCATTTAATAACTCTCCTCTCCTATTTTTTAACCGTCAAATCCATTCGTTCCCTAGGCTTCCTCAACTTATTAATCTCACTCCAAAACCTTTTCTTATTTTCAACAAAATTTGTTGATAATATCTCACCCACTCTCATTTGCTCTGTTTTTACATTGCTTCACCACTCTCTTAACCTTTCTTTTTCTCTCCATATACATTTTCCTCCTTGCATCACTTCTACGTTGTAAAAACTTGCCATGCTAACTTTTTCTCCCTTACTATTCTCTTTACATTGTCATTCCACCAATCGCTCTTCTTCCCTCCCGCACCCACTTTTCTGTAACCACAAACTTCTGCTGAACACTCTAACACTACTTTTTTAAACCTACCCCATGCATCTTCGACCCCATTACCTACACTCTCACTAGCCCATCTATCCTCCAATAGTTCTTTATATCTTACCCTAACTGCCTCCTATTTTAGTTTATAAACCTTCACCTCTCTCTTACTTACTGCTTCTATTTTCCTTTTATCCCATTTACCTTTTACTCCCATTGTAGCTACAACTAAAAAGTGATCTGATATATCTGTGGCCCCTCTATGAACATGTACATCCTAAAGTCTACTCAACAGTCTTTTATCTACCAATACATAGTCCAACAAACTGCTGTCATTACGCCCTACATCATATCTTGTATACTTATTTATCCTCTTTTTCTTAAAATATGTATTACCTATAAAAAAAACCTTTTCTATACAAAGTTCAATAAAAGGGCTCCCATTATCATTATCATTTTCTCAAGTTATCGCAACCTTATCATGTTTATCACGTACTCTGTCGGACTTTTTTTCACGTCTGGTTTGTACTCTCCACCCGAACGTGCCAAAACATATCTGAAACTAATGATAATGATAATCATATATATATATATATATATATATATATATATATATATATATATATATATATATATATATATATATATATATACAACCACATAACAAGTGGTATTGAATCATGTTGATAACATCGCTAGTCTCATGAGACTAGTTCGCTAGTTTCATGTTGTTTGTAGGACCGATGCCTGAGTTGATAGGGTGACACGTACGCTGTGCTGTCTCTTGCCAGCATATATATATATATATATATATATATATATATATATATATATATATATATATATATATATATATATATATATATATATATATATATATATATATATGCACATGTCAGGTGTGTGGAGAGTTTCGAGAACGCAACAGAGATGGCCTTATTCGTGCACACAACAGGTGTGCAGGATCACATAGGCCCCCAGCAGAGAACAACCCACAGCCTCCACAGGCAGATGTCAATTCCAATGGCAACCTACTCTCTTGCGAAAACCTTTTTCTGGCATTCAAATCCACTGCTAGCAGTACCCTATCCCACATTCCTAAAGCAGCTCGCCCATATGCAGCAGGGAAATTCACAGACCTTCTTAAGCAGGTGAATGGAGGCTCCACCAATTTAGAAGCCCGAGGCACCATTAAAGCATGGCGCAACCTGCTCCTGTTTGGCAATGTTTGTCTTGCAGTTCCTGAAAGACGAGGCAAACTGCTAACCACTTCAGTCATCAAGGCGGTGCGCAACTACCCAAGAACAGATAATTGTGTCACTCTGCCCCACCATCACAGGAATCACAGAGGCAGACCCAAGAAAAATTCCACTGAAAACGAGAAAATTTGCGCACAGGTTAGCAAAAAAATCGAAAAAGGCAACACCGTGGGAGCAATCAGAATAATTACAAGTGACGACACTGTAGCTCCCAAAGATGAGACCACAGCTCAAGCACTAAGAGACAAGCATCCGACAAGGGACACCATAGCCATCAACAACAACCCTGAAGGAGACCCACCCCATCACTGAACAATTAATTTTGCCAGAATTAGAAGTCTATAAGGCGATAGTGTCATTTCCAGCAGGATCTGCAGGAGGTTACACTGGAATTCGACCACAACACCTCAATGAGATGGTAAATCCAGTACTCGGCGCATCTGCATCAATTCTCCTCATCGAATTAACAACTTTTGTCAACAACTGCCTGGCTGGGCGAATCCCAGAAGAAATTAAACCTTTCTTTTTTGGAGCCTCATTATGCGCTTTGAAGAAGAAGGATGGTGGAATCAGACCCATTGCTGTTGGTAACACTCTTCGCCGTCTAGTTGCCAAAGCAGTGAAGGAAGTGAAGCCGCAGCTCATGCGGCAAGGGCCTAAATCAGGGACCTACCAGAAGACAAGGCCATAGTCAAACTTGACTTTAGAAATGCCTTTAATATGGTGAAGAGAGATGTGGTCTTGCCAGCCGTTTGGGATCGGTTCCCCAGTCACTTTCCCTTCATTTCAGCTGGCTACAGCAAACCCTCGACTCTTTTGTTTGGGGAAAATGAAATTCCCTCATCTGAGGGTGTTCAGCAGGGTGATTCACTCGCTCCACTTCTCTTCTGTTTGGCAGTAAGAGAACTAACTTCCAGCCTACGCAGCGAGCTCAACATCTGGTACCTGGATGATGGCACTCTGGCGGATACTGGAGAGTCCCTGTTAGAGGACCTACAACGGGTGAAGACACAGGGAGAAGCCTTAGGTAATTTCATGTACTGGCCAGGGAGGTACAACATCGTTTAGGAGTGAAGAAGAGCAGGATGTGAGTGTGGGGGAGGTGCGTGAGGCATTACGTAGAATTAAATGGGGTAAAGCAGCTGGAACTGACGGGATCATGACAGAAATGTTAAAAGCAGGGGGGGATATAGTGCTGGAGTGGTTGGTATTTTTGTTTAATAAATGTATAAAAGAGGGGAAGGTACCTAAGGATTGGCAGAGAGCGTGTATAGTTCCTTTATATAAAGGGAAGGGTGACAAAAGAGATTGTAAAAATTATAGGGGAATAAGTTTACTGAGTATACCAGGTAAAGTGTAAGCTAGGGTTATTATTGAAAGAATTAGAGGTAAGACAGAGGGAATGATCGCAGATGAGCAAGGAGGTTTTAGAGTGGGTAGGGGATGTGTAGATCAAGTGTTTACAGTGAAGCATATATGTGAACAGTATTTAGATAAAGGTAGAGAAGTTTTCATTGCATTTATGGATTTAGAAAAAGCATATGATAGAGTGGATAGGGGAGCAATATGGCAGTTGTTGCAAGTGTATGGAATAGGTAGTAAGTTACTGAAGGCTGTAAAGAGTTGTTATGAGGATAGTGAGGCTCAGGTTAGGGTGTGTAGGAGAGAGGGAGATTACTTCCCGGTAAAAGTAGGTCTTAGACAGGGATGTGTAATGTCACCATGGTTGTTTAATATATTTATAGATGGGGTTGTAAAAGAAGTAAATGCTAGGGTGTTGGGGAGAGGGGTGGGATTAAATTATTGGGAATTAAATGCAAAATGGGAGTTGACACAGTTACTTTTTGCTGATGATACTGTGCTTATGGGAGAATCTAAAGAAAATTTGCAAAGGTTAGTGGACGAGTTTGGGAGGGTGTGTAAAGGTAGAGAGTTGAAAGTGAACAAAGATAAGAGTAAGGTGATGAGGGTATCAAACGATTTAAATAAAAAAAAATTGGATATCACATTGGAGAGAGGGATTATGGAAGAAGTAAAGGTTTTCAGATATTTGGGAGTTGACGTGTCAGCGGATGGGTTTATGAAGGATGAGGTTAACCATAGAATTGATGAAGGAAAAAAGGTGAGTGGTGTGTTGAGGTATCTGTGGAGTCAAAAAACGTTATCCATGGAGGCAAAGAAGGGAATGTACGAAAGTATAGTGGTACCAACACTCTTATATGGGTGTGAAGCATGGGTTGCAAATGCTGCAGCGAGGAGGCAGCTGGAGGCAGTGATGTCCTGTCTAAGGGTAATGTGTGGTGTAAATATTATGCAGAAAATTCGGAGTGTGGAAATTAGGAGAAGGTGTGGAGTTACTAAAAGTATTTGTCAGAGGGCTGAAGAGGGGTTGTTGAGGTGGTTTGGTCATTTAGAGAGAATGGATCAAAATAGAATGACTTGGACAGCGTATAAATCTGTAGGGGAAGGAAGGCGGGGTAGGGGTCGTCCTAGAAAAGGTTAAAGGGAGGTGGTAAAGGAGGTTTTGTGGGCGAGGGGCTTGGACTTCCAGCATGCATGTGTGAGCGTGTTAGATAGGAGTGAATGGAGACGAATGGTTTTTGGGACCTGACGAGCTGTTGGAGTGTGAGCAGGGTAACATTTTGTGAAGGAATTCAGGGAAACCAGTTAATTGATTTAGTTGGACTTGAGTCCTGGAAATGGGAAGTACAATGTTCCAGAGATGGGGCACAGAAACAAGTGGTCACAATTGGAAGTTGAGGATTCAGATGAGTCAAAGAAATGTTAGGAAGTATTTCTTTAGTCATAGAGCTGGCAGGAAGTGGAATAGTCTGGCAAGTGACGTAGTGGAGGGAAAGGGCAAAAAAGACCGCAGACAGTATATAGGCTAGGTGGCCAAAGACTGCAAACCTCACTCAAGGAGAAAGATCTTGGGGTGAGTATAATACCGAGCACATCTCCTGAATCACACATCAACCAGATAACTGCTGCAGCATATGGGCGCCTGGCAAACATGAGAATAGCGTTCCGATACCTCAGTAAGGAATCGTTCAAGACTCTATACACCGTGTACGTCAGGCCCATACTAGAGTATGCAGGCATAGGCAACAGTTAGGCAACTTTGCCTAACTGTTGCCTATGTGTCTTACCTAGCAACCTGTCGGTATTGTATACCATTTTGATATTTACACAATTTTTATATTATTTATTTATATGTTCTACATTTAGAAAATTACGTAAAAAAAATCCACAAAATTTTCTTCCTCGTTACTCAAGACCTTTATACTTTGTACTCTCTTCATTTATCATTTTCAACCAAACAGTATATTAATTTATTGCAGATCAATGATTCAGAGAGCCGACAGGTTGATAAATTAGACACATATGCAACACTTGGGTATCTTTAATGAGGAAGCCACTGTGTGGCGAAACGTTTCCTTATTAAAGCTATCCAAGTGTTACACATATGTCTAATTTATCAGTATAGCTTCAGTTTGTCGAAGATGCGGTGACAGTTTCTCAAATAACCGATGACTACAAGACTTTGATTCCAATAAGAGTACGTAAGTAAAGTGAGTTTTTATTCAGGGGTCACTATCCAAGTTTAGATTTTTACAGTTTTCTTATAATCTTATGTGTAAATAAATCTTTAGTTATATTCTTTGGGTTTTCACGTGACATTAAGAAAGTTGACAGTGTTTGACTTTACTGGGTTATCCTAGTGTCAGATAAAGGCCCACAATCTAATGTACTATCACTAGAACTGGAGTCCTGCAGCGAATGGTTGGTAGACACATTATTCCTGCACCTCGGGGAAAACGGAAGCCATGCTCTTTGGCACGAAACTGAAAAGGGTAAATAATTTTAATGTCTGGTGTAATGGGGAACCCATCACTTCCGTATCTTCAGTAAAATATCTGGGAATCCCCTGTGACCCCAGCATGTCAGGAGAATTGATAGGGAACAGTGTAGTAGAGAGAGCGAATGCCAGACTGAAGTTCCTCTACAGACAGGCACAGTGTCTACTAGTGGCTAAAGCTCTCACTTCACACGGTGAGTGTCCGGGTTCGATGCCCGGCGAGGGTAGAAACATTGGGCGTGTTTCCTTACACCGGTTGTCTATGTTCCTTAAAAGTAAAATGGGTACCTGGGTGTTAGTCGACTGGTGTGGGTCGCATCCTGGGACAAAACTGATCTAATTTGCCTGAAATGCTCTGCATAACGAGCGGCTTTCTATATAGTAGTATGCCATTGATGTCAGCTATGACTGTATACCTTGTACATGTACTTGTATAAGTAAAGATATTATTATTACTGAGGCTCGCATGACCCTATGTCTAGCTGTTAGTCAATGCCATATAGATTACTCTTGCTGGTCATGGTACTCTGCCTTAACAAAAAACTGAAAGAGTACAAATCACCCAGAACAAAATAAGAACATACGAATGGAGGAACACTGCAGAAGGCCTACTTTCCCATACAAGGCAGATCCTTGTCAAACCCACCCCTACCCAAAACTACCCAAAACTAAACAGATCACAGCTAAGAGACTTAACAATCCCTGGCTAACACCCAGCATCCTTAAATCCATTAACAAAAGGCACCAATATGAAAAACAATACAGAACGGGTCTAATAACCAGAGAACAATACAAACGCTACTCATCAACTCTTACCAGCCTGATAAGAAGGTCAAAAAAATTGTATTATGATAACAGACTACATAACATAAAAGGTGATATGAAAAAGACCTGGAAAACCCTATCTGCAATTCTAGGAAATAAAAAGATATCCAAGAACAATACCATCAAATTATCAAAAACAGATGAACCCCTACTCTCACCAACTGAGACAGCAAACATACTTAATGTTTTCTTCTCCACCATAGGAAAGAATCTAGCGAGTAAAATCCCAAGCTCGAACACCCGTCCAACAGACTACCTCACAAACACCTACCCTGATACACTATTCCTAGCTCCTACCAACCCAATTGAAGTCTCGCTCATAATCAACACCCTTAAAAACAAGGCAGGAGACATAAACAGCTTACCACCTTCTATGTACAAAAAACCTTCACAGGTACTGTCACCAATTATTGCAACACTATTCAATAAATCCATTGAAGCCTCTACCTTCCCATCAATTCTCAAAATAGCAAGGGTCACCCCGATCCACAAAGGAGGTAATCAAACAGACTTGAATAATTATAGATCAATATCTAATTTACCACTGCTTTCTAAAATCTTTGAAAAATTAATTCATAAACAGATCTATTCCTACCTCGTCTCACACAATGTACTCAACCCCTGTCAGTTTGGATTCAGGACCAACAAAAGCACAAATGATGCTATTATACACATGCTAGAGTTAATATACACCGCACTTGAGAAGAAAGAAGTCCCACTGGGAATCTTCATTGATCTACGCAAAGCTTTTGATACAGTCGACCATGATTTACTGCTCACAAAAATAGCACACTATGGTATAAGGGGGCACTCACTCAACTACCTAAAGTCATACCTCAGTAACAGAAGCCAATACGTGTACACAAATGGAGCGATCTCTTCCACACAACAAATTACAGTCGGAGTCTCTCAAGGAAGTGTACTGAGTCCACTCCTATTCCTCATTTACATCAATGACCTACCGAATGCATCACAACTACTCAAACCCATATTATTTGCAGATGACACAACGTATGTCTTCTCTCACCCAAATCCAGTCATACTGGCCAATACTGTTAATGCCGAATTACAGAAAATTTCAACATGGATGACGACTAATAAACTTACTCTAAATACTGACAAGACCTACTTCATACAGTTTGGAAACAGTCACAAATATTCCACTTAACATAACGCTCAATGGTTCACCCATCACAAGACTCACAGAGGGAAAATTCCTAGGAATCCACCTTGACAGTAGTCTTAAATTCCAAACACACATACAACAAATTTCCAAGAAAATCTCAAAGACAGTAGGTATATTATCAAAGATACGCTATTATGTACCACAATCAGCTCTCCTTGCACTATATCATTCACTTATCTACCCTTATCTCACCTATGGAATCTGTGCATGGGGATCAACAACAATAAATCACCTTAGACCACTCATTACCCAGCAAAAGGCTGCAGTCGGAATGATGATAAATTCCCACTCTAGACAACATACTCCACCAATATTTAAAAGCCTAAAACTACTCACCGTAAAGAACATTCATACTTATTCTTGTGTCTACTACATACATAGAACTCTACACTCTAATATAAACCCTCCGCTCAAAATTCTCCTCACCAACTTTAATAGGACCCATGACCATAACAAGACACAGATCACTTTTTGATATACCCCGAGTCCATATCAACCTATGTAAGAATTCTATGCACATAAAGGGCCCCAGAATCTGGAATTCATTACCAGTAAATACTAAAATAACCTTGTCTGAAAATCAATTTAAGACTCTACTCAAAAACCACCTACTCAGCCTAAACTAAATAATCATACTGTAAATTACTTTCAAAAATGCTCAATGTTCTTTTCCTATAAAATAATTTAAATTTTATTATTATTATGTAACCACCTACTCAGCCTAAACTAAATACTCATACTGCAAATTACTCTAAAATGCTCAATGTTATTTTCCTTAAAATAATTTCAATTTTTACTATAATATTACCATCCTACTAAACACTTGTTACAATGTAATATCATCATATTGTAATTTGAAATTTTTTTTATCATCATATTGTAATTTGAACAATATATTATCATCATATTGTAATTTGAACAATATATTATCATCATATTGTAATTTGAACGATCTAATAAGACAAACTCACTCAATTTCTCTAATATTATGTTCATAGTCTATAAGCCATTAGATTAAGCTGCTCCTAATGCCATGGCATGCCAGTGGCTCTCCTTGCACTTCAATTTATGATTGTAATAACATAACCTATGTAAACTAGCAATGAAATAAATTTGTTTGTTTGTTTTGTTTGATTATATTTCTCCCGTACCCACGACACCAATCAAACCCAGCCCCTCCCACTCATATATTTGTCCAATCTTTTTAAAGCCACCCAAGGTCCTAGCCTCTATCACAGTACTCGGAAGATTGTTCCACGCATCTACAACTCTGTTCGAAAACCAGTACTTGCCTATGTTCTTTCTTAATCTAAATTTATGCAACTTAAATCCATTATTTCTGGTTCTTACTTGGTTCGACACCCTCAGTACTTTATTAATATCACCTTTGTTTATCCCCATCATCCACTTATACACTTCCATAATATCTCCCCTCATTCTACGTCTCTCCAGAGAGTGGAGATTCAACGCTCTAAGTCTATCTTCATACGGGAGATTCCTTATACAGTAAATCATTATAGTAATTCATCTCTGTATGTTCTCCAATAAGTCTATATCTGTGGAAAAATATTGGGTATTTTCCCGAAAGGTTATACTCGATAACCTTTCTAATGTGAATATTCTTAATGTGTGGCTGTTGGTTCGTATTTTTCTTGAGATGAAGAGAGAACCATCCCGACGGTCGCGTGGGTACGCGGAGCTGGGTCAAGTGCGTGGGTCAGAGTAGTCACGTGTGGAGAGGCCTAGAGTCAAGATATCGAGGGAATGCCTTCGGGTATGGGGCGATGGCGTCAGCCAGACCGGACTTAATTACTTCACTTCGTAATATGGAGTGATATCAAAGTGTGCGACGCGTAATTCGTGGGACATTCGGTCTGGAAAGTCCGATATTCGGGCTACAATTTGGTGAAATAATGTGTGGCCCCGGTTTAATGGGGTATCGATATTAGGGCCTAATTCGGGCTCCAGTGATGTGACGACAAGACAGGATACGGTCGTAAACCCTGATTCTGGGTGGTTTTCGTAATAGAAGTGACTTGAATATACTTAATGAATACGGTGAGACGTTGAGTCTAGTGAAGCAGATTTATAAATAATTGGAAGTGAAGGTATGGTAACGCGGGCAGTGACGCCATTCCAGGACCGCCATGTTGGATATGGAAGGGATGGCTAACTTCATCTTTACTCATCGACTCTGAAGTACGATATAGAGACGGTGAAAGTGTATAAACTGGTGGGGCGTTAAACCATAGTGTATATAGTGAGTACATTCATACGGATAAACTGTAATAAAGTGAAATAGCGAGAGGATATGAATCGCTACTCCCGATCAACCACATGTTAAATAAACGCCCGGCCCCGTGGGCGTAAGGGAGATCAAGGAAATTAATCTTTGACTCAGCGGGACAACCCATACCATCATCCTGACGGAAGACCTATATCTACCGAGCAAGATTCCGAGATCTATCGAAGCACATCGACAAGACTTCGACTTCCCCACCGTAAGTACGTATTATCTTAGTTACCATCTGGCCAGTAGGTATGTTGAGATAATGTGTGTCTGCGGTTTGAATAATAAAGATCTCCGGTGAACACCCAGGACGCAGATGAAGGGTGAGTGGATGTTAATTAATTTTGCTCTCTCCTCCTCCTCAATCAGTCATATATCCTATATCTAAAACCATACAGTCCACTTAAAATTAATTATATCATAATTGTTATTATTATCTACAGTATTCAGAATATTTACACTGGTCTAGAGCGTGAGTGGGTTCAGAGGGTGTGAAATTATCGAAGGGAGCCATCTCAGTGACCAGGGTGGCTCAAGTTTTCCCACATACCTCAAGGGAGTGACTGCGGTAAAATTATACTAGTCGGTCATCTCCCCGGGAGATTGTTTGTTGCAAGTGGCGGTGTCCCAGATAGACAATCTCTCGTAATTCCCCACAATATCCATCCTGTAGTAAGGAAACCAAAACTGAGCGGCAAAATCCAAATGAGGACTCACTTTTGGACTTCTGTTACTTATACTTCTTGAAATAAATCCTAGTAGTGGATAATATTGTGAGCATTTAGTGATGAACTGGGTGCAGCGTTTCAAGGCTGGTGGCGTTGTTGAGTTACAGTCAGCCAAACCTCGGCTTGGCCCCTCGAAGAAGACAGTTAGAGAGTACACCTAAGATAACTGGTAGAGAATTGAAAGAAAAGAACCCACATCTTCTCTCAGAGGTGTCTGTAAGAACTGTTAACAGACGTGCGTCAGGACTGGGCTACAGTAGTCACTGCCAGGTTAAGAAACCGATCCTCTCCAAGCCACAGAAGAAACGTAGGCTGGATTATGCAAAGAAATATCGTCACTGGAATCCTCAACAGTGGTCTGAAGTACTTTGGAGTGATGAAGCAACCTTTACCGTCACCTGTAACCGTGAGTGACATGTGTACCTGCCCAGAGATAGTGACCCGCGAGACCCATGCTACACCTGTGGGACCACCAAACACCCAGACTCGCTCATGGTTTCAGGGTGTTTCAGTGCTCAGAGTGTTGGTGAACCGATTGCGCTTCCCAAAAACCAGTATATGAACCAGTATAATTACCTGGAGTTATTGTGTGACAATTTACCGGAAGCATTTGACAAGTGTGGGGCTACGGTTTTTATGCAGGACGGTGCACCGTGTCATACCACCAAATCTGTAGTTCAGTGGCTTAAGGACTGTGAAGTGAGGTTCTTTAATGACTGGCCAGGCAATTCCCCAGACCTAAACCCTATTGAGAACCTCTGGTCAATAGTGAAACGAAGTTTACTGGGCAAGGATATCAGTTCCATCCTGCAGCTGGAGGCTGCTCTACATGAGGCATGGAATAATATACCTCCCGAAACTCAAGAATTTGTGTGAGAGTCTTCCTACACGGCTGAGGGACGTGATTAAACGTAAATTACGCAGCACCAAATATTAAAACCTCAGTAAGTGTGCAAATATATATATATATTATAATCTTCCGTGGTATGTGTTTGTGTTTTGGTACGTGTGGGGGGAGGGGCGGCATAATACCGTGACTAACACTGTATGCTGTTATATATGATCATTTACGTAGCTGTATTTACGTGTACCTACACCTGAATAAACTTACTTACTCTGTAAGACAAATGTAACTTGTGCATTAATTTTGACTCACAGCTAATTCATTAGGAATAAAGTGAGTTTATTCAGGTACATGTACACGTAAATACAGTTACATAAATTATCATACATAGCAGCATATGTGTAGATGATCTAGGATAACCCAAAAAAAAATCACCTAAAGTGACTTATTTCCATTGGGGTCCTTGTGATACTTGATCTTAGGTCCGCCCAACTCACTCCGTTTTGTAAAATATACAGTTATCATGAAACATAAATACTCTACAGATTCTCAGTGTATTTCACCGTTATTCAGTGTGAAAAGCTAAACAGTACCGTTAATATATGTGAGCCTCCCTTAATATTTAAGATAGAAAAGATTTTGAGTACAAGTTTTAAAGAAAACGATAAATAATATGTACGTAGACTTATTTAAAAATTAGCAACATTCCCACACATTAGGTAAGTAAATAAAGGTAAAAGATATTTTGCACGCTTGTTCTCTGGGTACATACGTTTTGTAAGTATTGAGACGTTATTGAAAGTTTGTATATATTTAACCTTAGTTAATCCAGTAAATGTGAGAAATTACCTGTATGAACTTCACTATTACGTTCATACAAGTAATTTGGGTAGGCTGCAAATAAGGTCAATATTACTTACCAATTGGTGTTACACCTCTGAGGTAAGTGGGATTTAAGTCACTTTAGGCCACAGGAAAGTGTCACCTTCGATACCCACAACCCTCAAACCACGCTCACAAAAGCTAGGATCTAAAATTAGTTACTTTTAAGAAACTAGTAGTTCTGGTAAAAATTAATATATAATATAGAAATTTGTTTGGGGACTGCCTCCTTGTAAGCTGCACTCTGGGCAAGCACTGTTGACACCGACACTCTGAGACACTTCTCTCAGACTTACAAGTGGCTATGGTACAAATTTCTAGCTAATTGCAGTAAGGGGAATCCCACACTGCCTACACAATACTGGAAGGGGGTTTACTTACTTGAAAAAAGTGGCTATGTGTCCTTGTCTTCCTTATCTATAACCCCCTCCTAACACCATGTGCAGTGGAGAAACTTTGTCTGCAAAAGATGGGGTAATTAGTGTCCTGCCTGCACCTCAGAGTTCCCTGGTTCCTAGGATATCCCTTGAGCAATATATGCAGTAAGTAACACTAGCTTCCAGACTTGAACTTAAGAGACGACGCTGGTACATACCAACACAAAGGCGTCCGTCTGCTTAAGACCCACAGATAACTCACTAACGTTTTCCCCAGAAAACTGGCCAGATACTGAGAGAAAGAAAGCCTAGTCTTACTGTAATGGGTCTGGATGGAGGGAGATTTCCACGGTACTTCGGGATCTCCTCCAGGGCCCCAGGACAGATGTTGGGTCACGTGGGAAATGCTGCTCGGTTACAGCACGTCTTCTCCGGGTGATGTCTTGTCTGGTAAGAACATAGGTCACGATTCGTGACCCCCACACGGCCTAGATTCAAGTGTGGGCTGCCAGTTGTCTCTAGCTAACATAACCTAATACTTGCCTATTCAGGCCTATAACTACCTATATTAGGGTGCTAGAGCTACAGTATTAATATCTAACGTTGCCTTAATAATCCTACTATTAGTTTTTAACTGTACAAACTTGCCTAGGTGTTCCTATGTAATGAAGCAAATCAGCCCCTCAAGCATTATTTATGTAAGGTGTGATAAATATTAGTTGTGAAAATTTCATGACTGTCCTCACTTATATTTCTTGTCTATATCCTTATCTATTTACCATGTGCATAGTTCTGTAACTCAGGGGAAAGAAATAAATGCTGTTAATTAACTCAAGAAATGTATTTGAACTGTGATTATCTGCGCATTCTGTTGCTCTGTTATTGTATGTTCCAATATGTTTTCTCTAGAATTTTTGTTAATCTGTAATATAGTGTATAACATTAATTTTCTTTGTGTCTGATTATTTTTCTAGTATTAGTATTCATTGCAATAATTATTGTGAGTAGAAATAAGGTTTATAGAGGCAAGTTGACCTTCTTGTGTCGAAATTTGTAAAGAGTTTGTGTACATGAGAGGGATTCGATTCAAAACAAGGGAGGGAACGATGGAAGAGTTCCCCTATCCACTCTCACACCTTTGTCAGCTTAAGAAGCCTTTTTCAACTTTTCATATTGATTATACTGCTGCTAACAAGTCTTAGCAGCAACCAGGCACCCCCCCAAAGAGATGCCTCAAGAGTAGGAGAAGGCTAGGGGTTAGCAACCAGGCACCCCCCCAAAAGAGATGCCTCAAGAGTAGGAGAAGGCTAGGGGTTAGCAACCAGGCACCCCCCAAAGAAATGCCTCCAAAGTAGGAGAGATCCACCAGAAATACTGAGAGGATAGTGCTAGAGACCTTGAACACCCTAGCCCTGGAGGATCAGACCAGGCTTGTAATCTGGGATTTGGAAGGTCTCAGGAGCATCCTGAGGCAGGAATGTATCAAGGAAATGTAAATCTCAGTATGGAGAAGCTATGTGGGGAGGGAGTGTTAACATCAGTAAGCAAGGCTTACTCTAAGAATTAAGTATTTGCTATTACAATTGTTTTTTTTTGTGCCAATACTTTTTGATACCCTTGTAATGTGTTTATTAAATTGTAAGTGGTTATGTCTGGGTATGTTTTACTTCCACCTTTGAGCCATGTATACAAGGTCCATGTGTCAGAGACTAAATTAAATAAACTATTGATGTTATCATTTTTCTGTGGAGAGTCAAGCCCCTGATTAGGTGCCTACTGCTCGTGTTTTCAGGCCATGCTACCCTAAGAGCCAGTACTTATCAGGACCCCCTATCTTGTTTTAACTATCCTATATTATTTCTCACTGGGTTTTCTCCTGCTCTAACCCAAACTTTATGTTTTCCTCCCTTCTCCTATGACTTTTGTTTCTTTTATCCCTTCCACTATTAAAAGAGCAGGTGGTGGCAGCATACTCCCAAGAGAATAGACCGCTACCGTCTATTCTCCCATATTTTAGTAATGTTCCCTTTTATTTGATCTCTATATTCTCATATTTTTTGTATCCACTCCAAGTCTCTACCTGAGGGAATAGACCATATGGCATCGTCAGGTGCTCTGTCGACCCCAGGGTGGGGCTGGGGTGGTAGCTGCATTTCACCTAGGTGAATAAATCTATCAATTAAAATGTACATAATAGTTACCTTCGTTAGCTCGAATGTGTGTATGTTTTGTTGGGTGTGTGGGTTTATAAACTCCGAGGGCCGATCCACGGTATGTTTAAGGCTCCTAACGGCTCACTTACCCTGTGGAACTTTTAGTGACCAAAAAAAGTTTCCACATATAATTGACTGTATAAGATTAAATTTGATTGCTGGGGACACCGATTAATTATTACACATAAATTGGTATAATTATTGACAAAGGACTTTGAGTTACCACTTACCATTTTTTTTCTCTCTAAGCCACTTAATGCAGATAGATCACCCCACAACACCTGCCTTAATATTTAGAACCTACAGTTCTACATGAAAAGACGGTTTATACTTCTCTGTAGGGTGTGATGACTGCATCCCTTATCTTCCTCCATTCACACGAAATTTCTTGATGTCCTGCCAATTTCTTCTCCCCATTTCTTCAGTAGGACCATATCACCATTTTTCCAATTCAAATTTCGAGGCCTGAACCGCAATAAGCCTCGGAAAACGCCGAATTTCTGGTGCAAATTACAAAGTGCCCCCACTCATTGAATTCAATATGGCGTCCTCCTCCTCCTCCTCTGTCCCCGCAACACACTTTCACACAAAATTTCTAGAAGGGTCAAATCAGTATCATATTAATACACAATTATTATATTATACAAAATTACACATGCTGACTTCAGGAAAATTAAAAAAAAAATCCACAGTAAAATCAAACATTATGACTTATTAACCTTTAGGTCCTAACCATCTTGTTCCTCATCCTCATATCGGACATAGACAGGGATATAAGCCACAGTGCCGTGTCTTCCTTTGCAGATGACACCCGAATCTGCATGACAGTGTCCACCGTTGAAGACACTGCAAGACTCCAAGCAGACATAAACCAAATCTTTAAATGGGCTGCAGAAAACAATATGAAGTTCAATGATGAGAAATTTCAATTACTCCGATATGGAAAACGTGAGGAAATTAAAATTTCATTGGAGTATAAAACAAATTCCAACCACACAATAGAGCGAAAAACTAATGTCAAAGACCTGGGAGTGATCATGTCAGAGGATGTCACCTTCAAGGACCATAACATTGTAGCAATCGCATCTGCTAGAAAAAATGACAGGATGGATAATGAGAACCTTCAAAACCAGGGATCCCAAGCCCATGATGACACTTTTCAGGTCGCTTGTTCTATCTAGGCTGGAATATTGCAGCACACTAACTGCACCTTTCAAGGCAGGTGAAATTGCTGACCTAGAAAATGTACAGAGAACCTTCACGGCACGCATAACTGCGATAAACCACCTCAATTACTGGGAACGGTTGAAGTTCCTAAACCTGTACTCCCTAGAATACAGGCGGGAGAGACTCATTATTATATACACTTGGAAAATCCTAGAGGGATTAGTACCAAACTTGCACACGAGAGTCACTCCCTACGAAAGCAAAAGACTCGGCAGACGATGCAACATCCCCCCAATGAAAAGCAGGGGTGCCACTAGCACGTTGAGAGACAACACAATAAGTGTCAGGGGCCCAAGACTGTTCAATTGCCTCCAAGCGTACATAAGGGGGATTACCGATAGACCCCTGGCTGTCTTCAAGCAGGCACTGGACAGGCACCTAAAGTCGGTACCTGACCAGCCGAGCTGTGGTTCGTACGTTGGACTGTGTGCGGCCAGTAGTAACAGCCTGGTTGATCAGGCCCTGATCCATCATGAGGCCTGGTCACAGACCGGGCCGCGGGGGCGTTGACCCCCGGAACTCTCTCTAGGTTTTTTCCAGGTTTTAACCAGGGGTCAACATTATATAAACTAAGAGGCGTATATCTCTCAGGGTTTATATACTGAGAGTAGACTTTAATCTCTATTTTAGAGACTAAAATATCCTTGACTGGGAGGGCAAAAGTTATATACAGCCTCAATGACCCTCGTGATGTTGATAGGCTTCTATCCCAATGAACTATTCACCCTCTTGTACAGCAAATGGACTGGGGACTTGGTAAATCTTCACTGGTCAATAGATGAGAGTAAGTGTGAGTAGTCAAGGTTTCTTGTATCTTTTACCTCTTTTTTGTACACCGAAATATCTGTCTTGCAAACGTAGCAGTCATTGTGGCTTTTTATTGACTAAATTCGAGGAATTGCGAACGGCATTCTACCACTATGTCCCCTGGCCTGGTGGCAAAAGCTCTCGCTTCACACGGCGAGGGTCCAGGTTCGATTCCCGGCTAAGGGGTGGAAACATCGGACGTGTTTCCTTCCACCAGTTGTCTACGTTCACCCATCAGTAAAATGGTTACCTGGGTGTTAGTCGACTGGTGTGGGTCGCATCCTGGGACAAAACTGACCTAATTTGCCCGAAATGCTCAGCTCGCCTTCAAAGACCACAACAATGTATCTACAACATCTGCTAGGAAAATGATAGGATGGATAATGAGAATCTTCAAAACTAGGGACGCCAAGCCCATGATGATTCTCTTCAAATCGTTTGTTCTCTCTAGGCTGGAATACTGCAGTGCACTGTCCCCTTCAAGGCTGGCGATATTGCTGACCTGGAGAGTGTACAAAGAACTTTCACGGCAAATCCTAGAGGGATTAATACCAAACTTGCACACGAAAATCACTCGTTATGAAAGAAAAAGACTCGGCAGGAGATGCAACATTCCCCCAATGAAAAGCAGCGGTGCCAAGAGTATATAGAGAGACAACACAATAAGTGTCCGGGGGCCAAGACTGTTCAACTGCCTCCCTGCATACATAAGGGGGATTACCAATAGACCCCTGGCTGTCTTCAAGAAGGCACTGGACAGGCACCTAAAGTCAGTACCTGACCGACCAGGCTGTGGTTCGTACGTCAGTGCGTGCGGCCAGCAGTAACAGCCTGGTTGATCAGACCCTGATCCACCATGAGGCCTGGTCTCAGACTGAGCTGGGGGCGTTGACCCCCGAAACCTTCTCCAGGTATAACAAGGGGCTAGGCCTGTATACCTTGTACATGTACTTGTAGTAAATAAAGATATTAATGTTGAGTGGCAACACTCATTTTTCTTGGTGGCCAAAAATCATTCTAGCATAAGCATTGTGTGTTATGGCAAAATTAGTTTCAGGGTCAGTTATATATTTGATCTGTCTAGGACCAGTGTGGTGCACACAAACGTAAGATCACAACTGTCTACAAGTTCTACTAGTAGCCATGAGTCTAAAGCGTCTATGCACTTTACTGGTAGACAACTATCAGTAAAAAAGAAAGTGTGCATAAATAAATTGGTAAATAACAACATTCATCAAAACTATAAAAATTTATGTATAATGCAAGATATGTGCAATTTTTTTTTATACTTTTCCTAAATTCAGCATGTACAAATATGAATAGTATAATAATTGTGTATTAAAATGTGATGCTGATTTGACCATTCAAGAAATTTTGTGTGAAGGAGGGTGTGCAGCGGCCGCGGAGTGATACACACGAGAAGACGCAATAGTTAATTTAATGTGAGAGTACTGGTTGTGGTGAAATCATCTAGTAATCCGGCATCATCGAGGCCATAATTGAATGGATCGGCCTCAAACTATAAATTAAATAAGTACTGGAATGTCTCCTGTTGAAGAATAGGGACAGAGAATTTGCGGGGTGATAGTGGAAATAATGAGGTGTCGCTATCCAGCACATTCAGTATGTATGCCACTAGTCTTTTCAATTAGATTTTTCACTGGCCAGTGTAGGGTCTATGTGTCAGGTAGGCGTTAGGGTGTGTTCCACCAGCAGTGTCTTCCTGTGACAAATGGTAAGTTAATGTGCATAAAATTTATTGTTCTAATGATATGGTTAGGAGAAAACCTTTCCTAGTCTGTAAAAATATTCCCATTAACCATTTATAACAGTCAGGTCCTAAAATCATATACAGTCTACACTATTTTATAATTTACCCTTATTTTTTATTAATGTTTAATATTGTATTTATTAATTTAATGTCAGGTCAAGCTTTTTTGAGAGAGTGGTGAAGAAGTGGGCATTGAAGGAGTGACAGTCCTGTGACCTACTGTGACTAAGTCCCACATACCTCACCCAAATTACATGTAACAATTCAGGCAATACCCTGTAAACCTCATGCAGGTAATTTCTCACAAGATAACTACTAGGTTAGAGTATGAGGGAAGAGGGAGATTATTTCCCAGTAAAAGTAGGCCTTAGACAGGGATGTGTGATGTCACCATGGTTCAATATATTTATAGATGGAGTTGTAAGAGAAGTGATTGCTTGGGTGTTGGCAAGAGGTGTGGGGTTAAAAGATAAAGAATCTAACACAAAGTGGGAGTTGTCACATTTGCTCTTTGCTGATGACACTGTGCTTTTGGGGGATTCTGAAGAGAAGTTGCAGAGGTTGGTGGATGAGTTTGGTAGTGTATGCAAAAGAAGGAAATTAAAAGTGAATATAGAAAAGAGTAAGGTGATGAGGATAAAAAAATTAGATAACGGAAGATTGGATATCAGATTGGAGGGAGAGAGTATGGAGGAGGTGAATGTGTTCAGATATATGGGAGTGGATGTGTCAGCAGATAGGTCTATGAAGGATGAGGTGAATCATAGAATTAACGAGAGGAAAAAATTGAGTGGTGCACTGAGGAGCTTGTGGAGACAGAGAACTTTATCCATGAAAGCAAAGAGGGGAATGTATGAGAGTATAGTTATACCAACACTCTTGTATGGGTGTGAGGCATGGGTTGTGGATGTTGCAATAAGGAGAAGGCTGGAGGCAGTGGAGATGTCATGTCTGAGGTCAATGTGTGGTGTGAATATAATGCAGAGAATCCGTAGTTTGGAGATTAGGAGGAGGTGCGGGATTACCAAAACTATTATCCAGAGAGCTGAGGAGGGGTTGTTGAGATGGTTTGGACATGTAGAGAGAATGAACGGAAATAGAATGACTTCGAGAGTGTATAAATCTGTAGTGGAAGGAAGGCGGGGTAGGGGTTGGCCTAGAAAAGGTTGGAGGGAGGGGGTAAAGGTGGTTTTGTGTGCGAGGGGCTTGGACTTCGAGCAAGCGTGCGTGAGCGTGTTAGATAGGAGCAAATGGAGACACATGGTTTTTATGACTTGACGTGCTGTTGGAGTGTAAGCAAGGTAACATTTATGAAGGGATTCAGAGAAACCGGCAGGCTGGACTTGATTCCTGGAGATGGGAAGTACAGTGCTGGCACTCTGAAGGAGGGGTGTTAATGTTGCAGTTTTGTAGCTGTAGTGTAAGCACGCCTCTGGCAAGACAGTGATGGAGTGAATGATGGTGAAAGTTTTTCTTTGTCGGGCCACCCTGCCTTGGTGGGAAACGGCCGATGTGTTAATATTTTTTTTTTAAACTGTATAATTATAATTACAGTTGCAATTTAAATTATAAATTTAGTTAAGTCATAAATTGGATACAAAAATTAAGTTAATTTTTATTTAAAGCCTTTGTCCGGCAAGCAAATCTATAATAGAGGAATTTTAATGTATTTCTAAAATATTTTTACTCTTATGACTTTTACCGTAAATTTCATATTTTTTTATGGCTGATTGAATGAGAGTCTAAACAGTCATTATTACTGGTAACGAGCGACTGTGAACCATCCTCTTCTAGAACATGAACGACACTGCTTCACATCTCATCTTATTACCCCTGGGGACTCGCCAACCACTTGGATAACCAACAATTGCACAACCCAGGGCAGCATGGGTTTAGAGCAGGTCATTCCTGCCTCTCACAACTACTGGACCACTGTGACATGGTCTTGGATGCACTGGAGGACAAACAGACTTTGCGAAAAACCTTCAACGAGTGTGATGATGGTGTAATAGCACACACAATGCGTGATAAAGGAATAACAGGAAAAGTGCATAGATGGATCTATAACTTCCTAACAAATAGAACACAAAGAGTAATAGTAGACAGAGTAAAGTCAGAGGTGGCTACAGTGAAAAGCTCTGTTCCACAAGGTACAGTACTCGCTCCCATCCTGTTCCACATCCTCATGTTTGACATAGAGTTGTAAGCCACAGCACCGTGTACCTCCTCTGCTGACGATACCAGAATCTGAATGACAGTGACATCCATTGAGGACATTGCAGATCTCCAAACGGACATTAACTAAGTCTTTAAATGAGCCTCGGAAGACAATATGAAGGTCAACGAAGACAAATTTCAATTACTCGTCTATAGAAAACTCGAGGAAATAAAAACTGGATCAGAGTATAAAACAAATTCCAACCAAACAATAGAGCGAAAAATTAATGTGTAGAACCTGGGTGTGATAATGTCAAGAGAATCTCACTTTCAAAGATCACAACAATGTATCTACCACATGTGCTAGGAAAATGATAGTGTGGAGGATGGGTACCAACGACGATAACGTGGACTGTATGTACTTATCTTCTTGATGAATCCAAGATGTTGCAGCCGCCACCAACACCTTCTCAGGGGATCCATCTATTGCCACACCTCCACAGGGCTGTAAGATAAACATCAAGGGATTATAATATATTGCCCCAAAGGAGCGTATGTCCATATTTCAGTCTTAGATGGACTGAAAGGCGTTTTACTCACTGTTTTGGACTAAAAAGTCCACGCATAACCGCCGTCGTGGGTAAAAATTTGAATGTTCTTGAATACAAGAACTGCGCAGTCCCCTGTTTGACAAGAACATCCAATTCTTACCTTGCTCGTGTAACTTTGAGCGATGGTGTTGGCTCCACCATATACGGCGGAAATGCTGTCTTGATTGTAGAATGCCGCTGAAGAATCACCGTCTTGTTTCGATGTAGTTCACTTGCGATTGTCTCTACGTTTCTTCTTTTTGCAGTCTGAAGCTGCGCACACTTCTGAATATACTGCAATGTTGATGTTATACACTAAACGCGCTGGAACAGAGTTCTTATCTCATTTCCCGACGTTAGTGGAGATTAAATGATATAACGGACGCGAACGAGTAATGTCTTTGTTGATTTACGTCGCCTCGCGCCGCATGACTACTAGAGTCGTATGACCCGTTCTTGCGGTGGCCAAATTCAATCTGCCCGCTCGTGCTGCTTTTTGCAGTCTCGTGCAGCCATGTGGTGCCACGAGGTGCCTCGTGATGCTGTGGTCAGCACAATTCTTGACACACTGTTGACAGTACATCTGGCTTGAATTAAATTGTTTATGCAGCCAGACGCGCCTCCTCTGGCCCTTTCCTAAGGGTGGAAAGGGTGAGGGCCCTTACCAAGGGTAGTAAGGGCGCATACCCCCCTCCTTTGGAGAATTTTCTCCACACTGGGGGGCAGCGAGAAATTCACTGAAAGTTAACTACTCATCACTTAACATTAATTTGATTTTCTCACTCGCCATCACTGCTGCTTGTCTTTTCTGAACAGCTTCAGTCTGTGTGGTTTCTGGAGAATCACTAATTTTATTTTTGTTTTCAACACTGTGTAATTCTAACGGCACTAATTTATCTATTGTCCGCTTATTCACTACACCTTTGCTCAAAACATCAACTGTCCTGATGATTCCATTTGCATCAGGATATATGGTCACAATTTTTCCAAGAGGCCAATGGGACCTCGGACCATCATTGTTAATAATCACTATGTCACCAGGTCTTAAGGACTTATAATTTTCTGAAACACCAGCTCCATAGAAATGTTCTCTCAATGAGGTGAGATAGTCTTCTCGCCAAATTTTCTCCCAGTGTTCAATCACTTTATTAAGGTGTTTGAATTTACGTCTGAGTTGTTCAGGTTCGAAAGAAGTAGGATCCTCTATGATTTCTTTATCATTCATGGGAGGAACAGGTTCGAGCCTTCTGCCATGTAGTAAATGAGATGGACTTAACACTTCTAAATTGTCCAGATCATCGGTAACATACGTTAAATGTCTGTTGTTGACTCTATTTTCTATTTCAGTTACGACTGTACGAAATTCTTCTAAGTCGATTCTCTGACGATGAAGAGTCTTCCTTAAACGTTTCACAATGCCTATCATTCTTTCGTAAAATCCGCCGTGCCATGGGGATTTAGGAGGAATGAATCTCCAACGACAATTGCGTTGATTCAGCATCTGTTGTACTTCAGGCTGCTCAAAAATCTTGTTTATGTAAGCAGCACCAGCAACAAAATTCGTTGCATTGTCTGATATCATCAGCCTGGGACATGCCCTTCTGGTAGCAAACCTTCTAAATAATTTGATAAAGGTTTCAGCAGACATATCTGTGGCTACTTCTAGATGTACTGCTCTAGTTGTAGCACAGGTGAACAAACAGATGTACACCTTACTAGGAACTTTGTCAACTGTTTTAGTTAAAATTATTGGTCCAGTGTAATCTACACCTTGAGCTTGAGCTTGATTTGACCTGAGCGTCGGTAAGGTGGGGAAGGAAGGAGGATGGGTAAGGATGGAAATTGGGAAATAGGTGGGGGGGGGGGAGAGGTTAGGGTTGTAAAGGTAAGTGGCCTATCCACTTTGGCGTAACATAATAAGTGTGTGTGTATGTAGAGTTATACATAAGTAAATTTTTAAGAGGAGGATATGCCTTTATCCCATCAGTCGCACACAGGTATACTGTTGTATCACAGCATGTTACTGAGTTGGAAGAAAGCATATTAATTGTAGTAAACATTTTTTTTTTTTTTTTTTTTTTTTCAGGCAAGGCTGCTGCAACAGGTGGTAGTTGCTGGGCTATTCGTTGTTGATGGGTGGTAGCCCGGAGCTGTTTCAGCAGTTACTTTTGCAACAGGTGGTAGTTGCTGGGCTTATGATGTTGTTGGTGGCTAGCCCGGAGCTGATCAAGCTGTTTCTGAGGTGGTGTCCTAAGATAGGAAGTTCGTAGGTGTTACAATGTTGGTTGTAGGATGTAGTTTGGAGACGGTAGGTCACCCATAATGGGGAGTATTTATCTATGGTGTTGAACATAGACTGGGTCTGGTGGTATCCACTCATCTGGTTCGACGGGGAGATCACTTAGGATTCTTGGTCTTGGGTAGTTGTCGTTGTGAATGTAGCGCCTAACTCTTTGTTGTAGAGTCATTCTTTGGGTGCGGTGGGGGGGTGTGGTAATGACATAGTCGGTTGTGTTTACTGGTTGGGGGAGGTTTTCTCTATCGGGTACATATAGTTCTTGCATGTCATAAAGCTGTCGTTTTGCTAGTTTATCTATCCTTACATTGATTGCAGTGATTTCTTGTTGTACATGTAGGTCTTCACATCTTATTCTGTCCCTTAATCTGGTCCCAGTAATAAAGCGGAGAGCTTTGTTCTGGACTCGTTGAAGTCGCAGCCTGTTGGTTTTGGTTGTTAGTGCTAGGGGGGCGCAAGGGTATTCCAACAGAGGTAGTGAAGAATTATGAATTCTTCCTGTCACCTGTCACCTCAAATGGAGTGACATGACATACTCTTTCAGAAGGGTATGGAGGTGGACCTGGATACTGACATACTCGCATATCATAATGACGACAAGTAATACAGTCCCTGATTTGTTTCTTCACACTTTGTCGACCTTGAGGTATCCAGTAGGACTGACGTATATGACAAAGAGTGTCAGCTACACCACCATGTAACACGTTACTGTGGCCATTCTGAATAATCAGTCTTGTTAGCCAATGATTCTTGGGGATCAATACTGGATGTATTGTTTCCTTAGGTAGTGAAGAATTATGAATTCTTCCTCGACATCTTATAATTTTTCCTGAGTCGAGATGAAGTCCTAAAGAATTAATCATATCAGGTTTCTTTGGTGATTTATCCTGAGTTTCCAGAAATTTATACTCTGTAGAAAAAACATCTTTCTGTATTAACTTTATCCAGTATTTAATGGGTTCAAGTAATTCATAATTAGGTTTTATCCCTTTAATGAATTTAAAGACAAGAGCTGTAACTCTTAAGAGTTTACCCAAAGATGAGTATTTAGATCCATCAATGACTATTTCTTTTGTGTCTGTAGTGTTTAAACAGATTATTTCTGCTGTGTTCAAGCAAACTGTTTCTTCTGGCATAATGTAAGCTTTTTGTTGTGGCCAGTTATTTTCATTAGAGAGCCAGTTAGGTCCGTGGAGCCATAATTTATTATCCACAAAGTTCTTGAGTGGGACACCACGTGACAACATGTCAGCTGGGTTCTCTTGTGTAGAGACGTGGAGGAAGACATAGTCTCTTTGCATCTCTCTTATTTAAGAACATAAGAACATAAGAAAGAAGGAACACTGCAGCAGGCCTACTGGCCCATGCGAGGCAGGTCCAAATCTCCCACCGACTTAAGCCAATGCCCCGACCCATCCAGGTCAGGTTACATTCACTTAAGGAAGGAGCACGGCATCTGACCTAGTAGCACAAACTAGTCAGGTCCAACTCACACCCACCCGCACCCACTCATATATTTATCCAGCCTATTTTTAAAACTACACAACGTTTTAGCCTCTATAACTGTACTCGGGAGTTTGTTCCACTCATCGACAACTCTATTACCAAACCAATGCTTTCCTATATCCTTCCTGAATCTGAATTTATCCAACTTAAAGCCATTGCTGCGAGTCCTGTCAATACTAGATATTTTTAGCACGCTATTTACATCACCTTTATTTATTCCTGTTTTCCATTTATACACCTCAATCATATCCCCCCTAATTCTACGCCTTTCTAGAGAGTGCAGATTCAGGGCCCTCAGTCTATCCTCATAGGGAAGATTTCTGATACATGGAATCAACTTAGTCATCCTCCTTTGTACGTTTTCCAGAGCATTTATATCCATTCTGTAATACGGTGACCAAAACTGTGCAGCATAATCTAGATGAGGCCTCACCAAGGATATATAGAGTTGAAGAACAACCTGAGGACTCCTATTATTTATGCTTCTTGATATGAAGCCAAGGATTCTGTTCGCTTTATTGCGAACACTTATGCACTGCTGTCTTGGTTTTAGATTACTGCTAACCAGAACTCCTAAATCCTTTTCGCAATCAGTAGTATTAAGATCTATATTATTTAGTTTATATGTGGCATGGTTATTGTCCTGTCCAATATTTAGAACTTTGCATTTATCTATATTAAACTGCATCTGCCACTTCTCCGACCACTGCATCACTCCAGATCACAGTTTTTTCAATAGTGAGATGATCAAGTACTTTGTTGAGATAGACAGCTAATTTTGTACCTACATAGAGTGCTGTCAGTTCCAATTGTGGTACTGTTCTGACCTTCAAGGGTGCAACCCTGGCCTTTGAAGTAATTAAAGTACTTCCTTCAGCGTTACTCATGTAAGCTACAGCGCCATAACCTCTGGTTGACGCATCACAGAACACATGTAATGTGTACTTGTTTCCCTCTTGACCTATTTGTCTGGGAAATTTAATTTGATGAAGTTGTTTAAACTCCTTGGACATTTCATCCCATTCTTGACTCATTTCTTGAGGCAAGTTCTCATCCCAACCTATTTTGAGCTTCCATGCTTCTTGAACAAGCATTTTACCTTTTATGGTAATTGGTGAGACGAGTCCTAGAGGATCAAAACATTGTGATACCTCTGACAGTAAACTACGTTTAGTGAGTGTACTGCTTGATTTATTGGTTATCCTTTTGAGACTCAAAGTGTCTTCCTGTGTATTCCAATTAAGTCCAAGCATGTTGTTGCATTCAGGAATTTCAGCTTCAGGGAAATCTTCTTTGATAAGTTCCCTTAATTTATTTGAATTAGTATTCCACATCCTTAGAGGCATATTTGCTTCTTTCATCTCCTTGTTAGCTTCTCTGTATAAGGATTTCAAATCCTCCTCTTTTTTCACAGTACCTTGAAGATTGTCCACATATAAACTTTTCTTTAAGATTTCTTTGAAGGGACTTTCAGATTTCTTCAAATGTGTATTAAGAGTAGCTTCTAGTAAGAATGGAGAGGATGTTGCACCAAATAATACTGACTTGAAACGATAAGTTTTCACAGGACTTTGAGGATCATGTGGATTTTCTGGCCACAAGAATCGAGTATAATCTCTATCTTTTTCTTGTAGTCCTACTCTTAAGAAAGCCTTGGAAATATCAGCCGTGTAGGCATATGGATTTGTGCGAAATTTCATAAGCACGTCTCCAAGCTTCTCAGTTAGTGAGGGTCCGGTCATCAGACAGTCATTAAGACTTGCTACATCTTTATTTGCACGTGCGCTGCAATTGTATACAACACGTAGTGGAGTGGTTTCAGAATTTTTCCTGACTCCGTGGTGCGGTAGATAATGAGCATCTGTCTTCAACTTATCTTCGACTATTTCCTCAATAAATTTATTGTCTAACTGTTCTTGTATGATATTATCATAGACAGTCAGCAGCTCTGGATTCTTCCTGAGCTCATGTATTTGTGCTTTCATTTGTCCGAAAGCAATGCGATAATTGCTAGGTAGATGTGGTGGATTTAATTTCCATGGTAACCTAACCCAATAATGTCCATCTTCATATTTGACAGTGTCTAAATATTGGTTATAAGTCTCAGACTCCTGTGGGCTTGGTTTATTTACATCTAAACCTCAACTGGCTCATTCATTTCTTCCAGTAATGATATTTTTTGCTGTGGTACATGATCAGCAGTTATTCTTGTAACTAGTACATTTTCTACTGAATCAATTTCAGCTTCTTTCCCGCTTTGAGAGGGAATTGGACCACATATCATATGGCCTCCAGCTGTTTTCAGCAAGTGAACATCATGTTTACTTACTATATTTTCCACAAAACAGTGATAGTAATCACTTCCAATGATTAAATCAATTGGACTAATTTTGTCCGTCTGTATGTCAGGACAGGCTAACTTGACCTAGGCCGCCTTCAGTGCTGCAACTGTATCTCTTAATCCCCGGATCTGCACTGACTTAGGCAAATCATCGACTACCACAGCTTCTACTGTTGGTAGACCAACAGTACATCTGGCTAGGTCATATTTCTGCTTACCAGAACTTTGGAAAAATCCAGCTATTTCTAACTGTATTTTGGCATGGGGTTGTTTATTCAGTTTTTGCAACACTGTTCGTCTTATGAAGGACATTTGTGAGCCTTGATCAAATAGTGTTAGCACATTGGTTTTGTGTAATTTATGTGATAACTCTACTCGAGCTATTGGGAGAGCAGTCGATTTAGACTTATCTCTCACATTTAATGCTGTTGTTTGTTGACTTCCTGACTCTGTGGAAGTCGGTTGTTCAGCATAAGTGCTTGGGCATAATGCTGTATGATGCATTCCCTTGCATTTAAAACACTTCTTCAGTGAGCATTTACCTCCCTTGTGTTCACCTAAACACTTAGTGCACCTTTTCAGCTGTTGAGCACGTTGTTTCCGTGCCTCCATTGTTGTGTATTGAATGCAATACTGTGCCCAATGTGTTCCATCACAAAGTACACATTTTGGAGTACGTTTATGTGTGACAGTCTGTTTACTGTCTGTTGTGTTCACAGCTTGATAAGTGCCTACATGGGATTTCCCATTATGTGGTTTAGTGGGAGTAGGTACACTCTTACTGCATTAGTCCACTGTACACTAAATTTTTGACATTTACTCCCGTAAATGTCATGTTGCTAGCGCCGATGTCACCATACATGATATAAATGACTATGTACTATACAATATTATAATTCACTACATTACACCAACATACACTACACCAATTACATTAAACGGCAATACCCTATGTCATATTACACTTTCCTATATTACATCACTAAACACTACACCATTCCAATCAAACTTAAATTACACTACTATACATTAAACAATAATACATTAATTTATTTATACCAAAATACACAATGCACTACACTACATTATATCACATTATACCATATTATACACTAGATTACATCACAATGCACTTTGCATTGTCTAATTGTCTAATTGTCCACCTCCATAGAATTGTAGTAAGTATTATTGCATTTTTACGGAAATGAAACCAACAGGTAGCTACTCGGGAGACGGACGCGATCACCTGGCAAAAAGAATTTTGGAGGTCGCTGCTACAACCTGGCCAGTACACCTGTGTTGTTAATGTCTCCCATGCTATGTTGTGATGACCTGTGATGAAGGGATATTACGATTTATCACAAAATGAAATGTGTGGGACAAGAGGAAATGTCGAATGAAGATGA
>WNWK01002300.1:0-27500 GCA_009830355.1 Cherax destructor
GATCATCAGGAGGAGAATGGTGGAGCACCTAGAAAGACACAAGCTTATAAACGACAACCAGCATGGTTTCAGGGAAGGAAAATCCTGTGTCACAAACCTACTGCAGTTTTATGACAAGGTAACAGAAGTAAGACACGAGAGAGAGGGGTGGATAGACTGCATTTTTTGGACTGCAAGAAGGCGTTCGACACAGTTCCTCACAAGAGATTAATGCAAAAGCTAGAGGATCAGGCACACGTAACAGGAAAAGCACTGCAATGGATCAGAGAATATCTGACAGGGAGGCAACAACGAGTCATGGTACGTGACGAGATGTCAGAGTGGGCACCTGTGACGAGTGGAGTTCCACAAGGGTCAGTCCTAGGACCTGTACTGTTTTTGGTATATGTGAATGACATAACGGAAGGGATAGACTCAGAAGTGTCCCTGTTTGCAGATGATGTGAAGTTAATGAGAAGAATCAAATCAGTCGAGGATCAGGCAGGAATACAAAGAGACCTGGACAGGCTGCAAGCCTGGTCCAGTAACTGGCTCCTTGAATTTAACCCTGCCAAATGTAAAGTCATGAATATCGGGGAAGGGCAAAGAAGACCGCAGACAGAGTATAGTCTAGGTGGCCAAAGACTGCAAACCTCACTCAAAGAAAAAGATCTTGGGGTGAGTATAATCCCGAGCACATCTCCTGAGGCACACATCAATCAGATAACTGCTGCAGCATACGGGCGGCTGGCAAACCTAAGAATAGCGTTCCAATACCTCACCAAGGAATCATTCAAGACTCTGTATACCATATACGTCAGGCCCATACTGGAGTATGCAGCACCAGTTTGGAACCCACACCTGGTCAAGCACGTCAAGAAATTAGAGAAAGTGCAAAGGTTTGCAACAAGACTAGTCCCAGAGCTAAGGGGATTGTCCTACGAAGAAAGGTTAAGGGAAATCGGCCTGACGACACTAGAGGACAGGAGGGTTAGGGAGACATGATAACGACATATAAAATACTGCGAGGAATAGATAAGGTGGACAGAGACAAGATGTTCCAGAGAGGGGACACAGAAACAAGGGGTCACAATTGGAAGTTGAAGACTCCTATGAGTCAAAGGGATGTTAGGAAGTATTTCTTCAGTCATAGAGTTGTCAGGAAGTGGAATAGCTTGGAAAGCGACATAGTGGAGGCAGGAACCATACATAGTTTTAAGACTAGGTTTGATAAAGCTCATGGAGCAGGGAGAGAGAGGACCTAGTAGCAATCAGTGAAGAGGCGGGGCCAGGAGCTATGACTCGACCCCTGCAACCACAAATAGGTGAGTACAAATAGGTGAGTACACACACACACACACACTCACTCACACTCACTCACTCACTCACTCTGACAGACAAAATAAGGGAACGAAGTAGCTTTTTATGCTTCAGAAAACTTGAACTGTTACATCAAAAGTTACATAAAATTTGCCGCAACTGACACAATGTTTGCAATATTGTGCAAGAAATACACTGATCTTAGTTAGGTTTTCAGTAGCGACCTCCGAACCTAGAAAGCCATCAAGGCAGACTAATTTGAGACACAGTTATTAATGCTTCACGATACGAAAATGTTATTCTAGGTATTTTAACTTGAGCCAAACTGACTGGAATTCTTTCACAGGAACCTAGAGTAAAACGACTTTCTAGGAGTAGTCCAGGGATATTTGTATAGTAGTTTGTAAGAGAAGAAACCAACAGAAATAAACTGCTTCACTTGGTTTTGACAAACAATGAAACCCTAGTAAAATAATCTAGCTATCATGGAAGAGCTTGGCTCAAGTGATCACAAATTTATTAACTGTAATATCATCTGGCAATATGCTAAAAAGGGTAATATATTAAAGGTCCGAGATTTTCACTCTGCACATTATAATGGACTTGGGAACACGTGTCTTTCATTGATTGGGGTGAACTGGTTAGCTATATTTCAGTGGTATTCAGTACCGAAAAGATGAATTAGACACATGCTGCAACATCTGGGTATCTTTACTTTTAGACGTTTCTCCATCCAGTGGCTTTACAAGTACAGTACATGGACAGTATGAAGACTATAGAAATATAAACGACAGATAGTGGAAGATGAGGTAATCAGTGCCTCAGCCTAAGAGCAGGTGATGAGCACCGTAGTCTTGAAGAATATGAAACACAAACAGGAAGATCCGTGCTTATGTGTTCACTGTCTGTTGTATATATTTTTAGTCTTCGTATTATGTCTGTTTATTGTATTGATATAGCCACTGGATGGCTAAACATCTACAAGTAAAGACACCCAGATATTGCACATGTCTAATTCATCAACCTGGTTAGCGTTTTTGTTGACGAAGATGTTACAGAAGTGAAGAAAACTGACTGGTAAAAATATAGCACATGATACCGACAAGAGAAGAAAAAGACGTAGACAGTAGACAGTGATAAAGAATATGATATAGTTTACTTGGATTTCAGTAAGGCCTTCGATAGAGTACCTCACAAGAGACTCTTAAGAAAGGTGGCAGCTCATGGTATAGGAGGTAAAGTTCTAGCATGGATAGAGGCATGGCTTACCAATAGAAAGCAGAGAGTTTCCATTAATGGGGTCAAATCTGAATGGGGATGTGTCACCAGTGGCGTTCCACAAGGATCAGTTTTGAGCCCATTGTTGTTCATAATTTACATAAATGACCTTGATGAAGGAATTGCAAGTGACATGAGTAAATTTGCTGATGATACAAAAATAGGCCGTATAATTCATTCTGAGGAGGATACCAATGAACTCCAGGAGGATTTGGATAAATTAATGTCTTGGTCTGAAAAGTGGCAGATGAAGTTCAATGTGGACAAGTGTAGGGTGCTAGTCGTTGGTAATGAAAATATCCCTCGAATTTATAAACTAGGTGAAGTTGAGCTTGATCATACAGAATGTGAAAAAGACTTGGGAGTCATGGTAAGCAGAAATCTAAAGCAAAGACAACAGTGCCTAAGTGTGCGCAATAAGGCTAACAGATTACTAGGATTTATTTCAAGAAGTATAAGCAACAGAAGTCCAAAAGTTATTTTACAACTCTATACATCACTAGTGAGACCTCATTTGGATTATGCAGCTCAGTTTTGGTCTCCTTACTACAGGATGGATATAGATTCATTGGAGAACATACAAAGAAGAATGACTAAAATGATTTACAGTATAAGAAATCTCCCGTATGAAGATAGACTTAGAGCATTGAATCTCCACTCCTGGAGAGACGTAGAATGAGGGAGATATCATCGAGGTGTACAAGTGGATGATGGGCATAAACAAAGGAGATATTAATAAAATACTGAGGATATCGAACCAAGTAAGAACCAGAAATAACGGATTTAAATTGGATAAATTTAGATTTAGAAAGGACATAGGCAAGTACTGGTTTTCGAACAGAGTTGTAGATGCGTGGAACAATCTTCCGAGTAGGGTGATAGAGGCTAGGACCTTGGGTGGCTTTAAAAAGAGATTGGACAAATATATGAGTGGGAGGGGCTGGGTTTGATTAGTGTCGTGAGTACAGGAGTAAATTCTTAGGTAGTGGTGGTTTTGATAAGGACGTGCCTTGTATGGGCCAGTAGGCCTTCTGCAGTGTTCCTCCATTCTTATGTTCTTATGTTCTTATGTTCTTATGTTAGGAAACGTTTCTCTCTGAGATCTTATTCAGTCCTACTGTACATTGTTTACGACACGGCTTTTGTAGTGAAGGTACATCTGAGAAAAGTGAGGCGAAGTCAGGTCCAGCTGATGGTCAGGTTAAATAGCATAGCAGTAAGGTGACCGGAAGGCCCGGTGGTGATGTGAGCGGGGAGAAGCGTGGTCGAGAATCATGTGGGCCAAGGTTGTGCAAAAGTTGTAGCTTCCTACTTTCAGTTTTACAGTGTTTGTTGCTGCAATCAAAGATACTCCCAGGTTTGGTGATGACAAGCTGGGTTTTACTAAACTACATCAAACAACCATTGGGGTTTATATGGATTACGCTAGCATTTCTTTGGTCGTCCGTGCTGTATGCATATTCATATTCATTTTATCTAACCCACAGGCTCCTAATTTCCTAATTTTCCCCACGTACTTCTTATCGCAGTGTCTTTAATGTATTACGAAGATTTCAGCTGTGAAAACTGGGAGGTAAAAATAGCTTACTAGTGAGGTTTTTCGGATGTGGTGGCTATACTAGCCACGTTGATATTACTTCCGGTGAGAGCACGAAATGTTTTGGCCATATGGGAGTACTAAGTACAGTGTTTCTTGGTGGTGCGGTCAACAGAATGTGCTTTGTGTTTTCAGTCTTATATGGAGGGAAAGCGGAGACGTGTATATTTATCTGTATTATGAGATTGATAAGACCTGATGTGCAGGCGAAACTTTTCTCCAGTACAGTTACTCAGGTGTTACATATTTCATGCTCATCAACTTATAGGTATTGTATTCCATTTATAATACGTTCTTATTTCTGTGAACTAGTCAACAGAGCATACTCGTCCTCACTCAGGTACTGGGGAGGGAGGGAGGTTATATCCTGTACTCAAAAGTATGAAGAATCTCAGGAATGCCCTCTTCTTATTCAAATGAATAGCTTTACGTGTGGGCGTTATTTGTTGTCTTGAAGCCTTTTTCCTGTAGTTGAGAATAAAATATGGCGTTCTCCCGAGCTGGCTGATATAATGTTAGTGAGAGCAAACTTATTCCTCTCTTGAGTTAATGTTAAAATCTCCAGCAAAATCTTAGTCGCTGTTTTATCATTTGTCAACTGGTATTTTCATGTGTTGTTGTTGTTGTTGTTGTTGTGTGTGTACTTGCGTGTCTCCATAATAACTGTGACATAATTATGTAATTGCGTTTAACTATCTTAATGTGACCACAGATATGTACTATGCCTTTGGTGATAAGTGTAAAGCTACCTTAATGCCTCCTCCCACCCCTCTCATTTTCTCTCTCTCTCTCTCTCCTCTCTCTCTCTCCTCTCTCTCTCTCTCTCTCTCTCTCTCTCTCTCTCTCTCTCTCTCTCTCTCTCACATCACACACACACCACACACACACACACACACACACACACACCACAACACACACCACACACACACACACACCACACACCACCACACACACCACACACACCACACACACACACCCACACACACACCACACACACACCACACACACCACACACCACACACCACACACCACCACACACCACACACACACACACCACACACCACACACCCCACACACACACACACCACACACACACACACCCACACACACACACCACACACACACAACCACACACACACACACACACACACACACCACACACACACACACCACACACACACCACACACACACACACACACACAACCCCACCACACACACACACCACACACACACACACCCCACACAACCACACACACACAACACACACACACACACACACCACACACACACACAACCACACACACCACACACCACACACACCACACACCACACACACAACCAACACCACACACACACACAAACCCACACACACACACAACCACACACCACACACACACACACACACACACACACCACCAACCAACACACACAAACCAACACCACACACACACACAACCACACACCACCACCACACAAACCACACCACACACACACACACACACAACCACACACACACACACACACCCCACACACACCACACACACACCACACACACCACACACACAAACCACACGCACACCACACACACACACCCACACACCACACACACACCACACACACACAACACACACACACACACACACCACACACACCAACACACACACCAAAACACACACACACACACACACACACACACACACACAACCACACACACCAACACACACACCCCACCACACACACACCACACACACACACCACACACACACCACACACACAAACCACACACACACCACACACACACACACCATACACACACATCACACACACACACACACACCATACACACACACCAACACACACACACCATACACACACACACCATCACACACACACACACACACACACACATACACACACACACCATACACACACACCACACCACACACCACACACATACACACACCACACCACATACACACACACACCATACACACACACACCATACACACACACACCATACACACACACACCATACACACACACACCATACACACACACACCATACACACACACACACACACACACACCATACACACACACACACACACCATACACACACACACACACACCATACACACACACACACACCATACACACACACACACACAGCCCCGGTGGCCTAGTGGTAAAGCTCTCGCATCACGCACGGAGGGCCCGGGTTCTATTCCCGACGGGGCGGAAACATTTCGAAGTGTTTCCTTACACACACACACACTCACACACATACATACAACAGGCCTAGTGTCAAATCGACATGTGCCTAGGACAAAATGGTAACTAACTAACACATGTTGTGCCGAATAGGACTGATTACATCGTCCTTTCATCTCCAGTGCTTCTCCTGCCTCCTCTGTATTCGACTCAAGAAGCCTACTGTGCAAGCGAAACGTTTCAAATAAAGATACCTAACTATTTCAGTTTAAGACTTTCATTAAGATTTCCAACTTACAAATAAAGTCTAAAACTTTAGAGTGTCTTCCTTCTTATGAAATGCATTATTATTAATAGTTTGAAACCGGTAAGACAAGGCATTCTTAAGTTACTAGCACTGCTTTCTTGAATAACTACAAACAACAAAGATACCACGTAGTAATCCTCCGAATAAGGCAAGTGAAAATTTGTGTATGAAATAATTTCGCAAAAATCATTCTGAACCTAACGAAAAAAATATATTTCATTGTGTTTGTTTATTATTTAGCTGGATTAAGGTAAATTAAATTGAGCTTGTTATTAAAAGGTTAGGCAAGTTTTCTAAGGATGTTTTGGTATAAAATTATTAATTTTTACATTAACATAAATGAAAAAAAAAATTTAAACGTTTAAGAGAAAATTTTAGAAAACACCTAATTTTAAATGAGTTCTTGCTAATTGACCAATTTTACCTATTCGGCACGACATATGTATAGATGTGTGTGTGTGTGTGTGCCAGGGATCATTTATTTAAAAAATCACGGACATGAATACATGAGCACAATATATCATAGATTATTAATCTCCTCTGAAGCCGGATGCTACCTCAGTACGCAGCAAGGATTTTCCCTCTGCATGGCCACGCTGATGCACTGGAACATGAAAGTGGCCGCCCCTGGGTCCTGGTGGTGTCAATGAGTCTGGAACCCAGTTCCTTGATGAAACTTGTGGCACTCTTACCCCACGATCCCATGGTCTCCGATCCCACTGGGACAAATTATACCGTGATCCGAGGACGTACGATGTATGGTCCAGTGTGTTAGAGCGTCGTGAATTTTCTCTCACCATGAGGCGGGCTAAAACAACATGGGTTCGATCCCCCGGCTAGTCGCAGTGTTGTTATTGATTAAATACCACTCGTTCTTGGTTACAATACTATATATGTATGTGTGTGTATATATATATATATATATATATATATATATATATATATATATATATATATATATATATATATATATCAATAACTACACTGCACTAGCCAGGGTCGAACCCATGATGCTTTGGCCCGCCTCATGATGAGCGAAACACATGACACTCTAGTCCACTGAACCACACGACTTAAGCTAATTTCATTCTACTCCCTGTTTGGTGTACTAGCTCAACAAGCCGTATATTATATTATTGTTTCCACGAACGAGTGGTATTGATCAATAACTACACTGCACTAGCCAGGGGTCGAACCCATGATGCTTTGACCTCGCTCATCATGAGGCGGGCCAAACCACCGTATGTCCTTGGGTAGCGAGTACAACATTCAGTCCTACTGGATGCGCTGCTCTTAGGGATTGTGTGATTCAGTGGACTATAGCATCATGTGTTTTCGCTCATGAGGTGGGTCAAAGCATCATGGGTTCGTTCCCTGGCTAGTGCAGTGTAGTTATTGATCAATATCACTCGTTCGTGGTTAAATTATATATATATATATATATATATATATATATCACATTGGAGGGAGGGAGTATGGAAGTGAATGTTTTCAGATATTTGGGAGTTGACTTGTCAGCGGATGGGTTTATGAAGGATGAGGTTAACCATAGAATTGATGAAGGAAAAAAGGTGAGTGGTGCGTTGAGGTATCTGTGGAGACAAAAAACGTTATCCATGGTGGCAAAGAAGGTAATGTACAAAAGTATAGTGATACCAACACTCTTATATGGGTGTGAAGCATGGGTTGCAAATGCTGCAGCGAGGAGGAGGCTGGAGGCAGTGGAGATGTCCTGTCTAAAGGAAATGTGTGGTGTAAATATTATGCAGAGAATTCGGAGCGTGGAAATTAGGATGAGGTGTGGAGTTACTAAAAGTATTTGTCAGAGGGCTGAAGAAGGGTTGTTGAGGTGGTTTGGTCATTTAGAGAGAATGGTTCAAAGTAGAATGACTTGGAGAGCGTATAAATCTGTAGGGAAAGGAAGGCAGGGTAGGGGTCGTCCTCGAAAAGGTTGGAGTGGGTAAAGGTTTTGTGGGCGAGGGGCTTGGACTTCCAGCACGCATGTGTGAGCGTGTTAGGAGTGAATGGAGACGAATGGTTTTTGGGACCCGACGAGCTGTTGGAGTGTGAGCAGGGTAATATTTTGTGAAGGGATTCAGGGAAACTGGTTAGCCGGACTTGAGTCCTGGAACTGGGAAGTACAATGCCTGCACTTTAAAGGAGGGGTTTGGGATATTGGCAGTTTGGAGGGACTTATAAACTGTCGTATCTGAGCGCCTCTGCAAAGACAGTGATTATGTATGAGTGAGGTGAAAGTGTTGAATGATGATGAAAGTATTTTCTTTTTGGGGATTTTCTTTCTTTTTGGATCACCCTGCCTTGGTGGGAGACGACCGACGTGTTGAAAATAAATTAATAAATATATATATATATATATATATATATATATATATATATATATATATATATATATATATATTATATAAAATGCCGGGAGCAATGGGCTAGTAACCCCTTCTCCTGTACACATTTACTAAAAAAGAGAAGAAGAAAATCTTTATAAAACTGGGTTGTTTGAATGTGCGTGGATGTAGTGCGGATGATAAGAAAGAGATGATTGCTGATGTTATGAATGAAAAGAAGTTGGATGTCCTGGCCCTAAGCGAAACAAAGCTGAAAGGGGTAGGCGAGTTTCAGTGGGGAGAAATAAATGGGATTAAGTCAGGAGTATCTGAGAGAGTTGAGCTAAGGAAGGGGTAGCAATAATGTTGAAGGATCAGTTATGGAAGGAGAAGAAGGAATATAAATGTGTAAATTCAAGGATTATGTGGATCAAAATAAGGGTCGTATGCGAAAAGTGGGTTATAATAAGCGTGTATGCACCTGGAGAAGAGAGTAGTGTAGAGGAGAGAGAGAGATTTTGGGAGATGTTAAGCGAATGTATAGGAACTTTTGAACCAAGTGAGAGAGTAATTGTGGTAGGGGACCTAAATGCTAAAGTAGGAGAAACATGTAGAGAGGGTGTGGTAGGTAAGTTTGGGGTGCCAGGTGTAAATGATAATGGGAACCCTTTGATTGAACTTTGTATTGAAAGGGGTTTAGTTATAGGTAATACATATTTTAAGAAAAAGAGGATAAATAAGTATACAAGATATGATGTAGGGCGTAATGACAGTAGTTTGTTGGACTATGTATTGGTAGATAAAAGACTGTTGAGTAGACTTCAGGATGTACATGTTTATAGAGGGGCCACAGATATATCAGATCACTTTTTAGTTATAGCTACAGTGGGAGTAAAAGGTAGATGGGATACAAGGAAAATATAAGCAGTAAGTAAGAGAGAGGTGAAGGTTTATAAACTAAAAGAGGAGTCAGTTAGGGTAAGATATAAACAACTATTGGAGGATAGATGGGCTAGTGAGAGTGTAGGCAATGGGGTCGAAGATGTATGGGGTAGATTTAAAAATGTAGTGTTAGAGTGTTCAGCAGAAGTTTGTGGTTACAGGCGAGTGGGTGCGGGAGGGAAGAAGAGCGATTGGTGGAATGATGATGTAAAGAGAGTAGTAAGGGAGAAAAAGTTAGCATATGAGAGGTTTTTACAAAGTAGAAGTGATGCAAGGAGGGAAGAGTATATGGAGAGAAAAAAAGAGGTTAAGAGAGTGGTGAAGCAATGTAAAAAGAGAGCAAATGAGAGAGTGGGTGAGATGTTATCAACAAATTTTGTTGAAAATAAGAAAAAGTTTTGGAGTGAGATTAATAAGTTGAGGAAGCCTAGGGAACAAATGGATTTGACAGTTAAAAATAGGAGAGGAGAGTTATTAAATGGAGAGTTAGAGGTATCGGGAAGATGGAGGGAATATTTCGATGAGTTGTTAAATGTTGATGAAGACAGGGAAGCTGTGAATTCGTGTATAGGGCAAGGAGGAATAACATCTTGTAGGAGTGTGGAAGAGCCAGTTGTGAGTGTGGGGGAAGATCGTGAGGCAGTGGGTAGAATGAAAGGGGGTAAGGCAGCTGGGATTGATGGGATAAAGATAGAAATGTTAAAAGCAGGTGGGGATATAGTTTTGGAGTGGTTGGTGCTATTATTTAATAAATGTATGGAAGAGGGTAAGGTATCTAGGGATTGGCAGAGAGCGTGTATTGTTCCTTTGTATAAAGGCAAAGGGGACAAAAAAGAGTGCAAAAATTATAGGGGAATAAGTCTGTTGAGTGTACCTGGTAAAGTGTATGGTAGAGTTATTATTGAAAGAATTAAGAGTAAGACGGAGAGCAGGATAGCAGATGAACAAGGGGGCTTTAGGAAAGGTAGGGGGTGTGTAGACCAAGTGTTTACAGTGAAACATATAGGTGAACAGTATTTGGATAAGGGTAAAGAGGTTTTTGTGGCATTTATGGATTTGGAAAAGGCGTATGATAGGGTGGATAGGGGGGGCAATGTGGCAGATGTTGCAGGTGTATGGAATAGGAGGTAGGTTACTGAAAGCAGTGAAGAGTTTTTATGAGGATAGTGAGGCTCAATTTAGAGTGTGTAGGAGAGAAGGGGACTATTTCCCAGTAAAAGTGGGCCTTAGACAAGGATGTGTGATGTCACCGTGGTTGTTCAATATATTTATAGATGGGGTTGTAAGAGAAGTGAATGCGAGGGTCTTGGCAAGAGGTGTGGGGTTAAAAGATAAAGAATTAAATACAAAGTGGGAGTTGTCACAGTTGCTTTTTGCTGATGACACTGTGCTTTTGGGAGATTCTGAAGAGAAGTTGCAGAGGTTGGTGGATGAATTTGGCAGGTGTGTAAAGAAGAAAATTGAAAGTGAATATAGGAAAGAGTAAGGTGATGAGGATAACAAAAAGATTAGGTGACGAAAGATTGGATATCAGATTGGAGGGAGAGAGTATGGAGGAGGTGAATGTATTCAGATATTTGGGAGTGGACATGTCAGTAGATGGGTCTATGAAGGATGAGGTGAATCATAGAATTGATGAGGGGAAAAAGGGTGAGTGGAGCACTTCGGAGTCTGTGGAGACAAAGAACTTTGTCCATGGAAGTAAAGAAGGGAATGTATGAGAGTATAGTTATACCAACACTCTTATATGGGTGTGAAGCATGGGTGATGAATGTTGCAACGAGGAGAAGGCTGGAGGCAGTGGATATGTCATGTCAGGTCAATGTGTGGTGTGAATATAATGCAGAGAATTCGGAGTTTGGAAATTAGGAGGAGGTGCGGGATTACCAAAACTATTATCCAGAGAGCTGAGAAGGGGTTGTTGAGGTGGTTCGGACATGTAGAGAGAATGGAACGAGACAGAATAACTTCGAGAGTGTATAAATCTGTAGTGGAGGGAAGGCGGGGTAGGGGTCGGCCTAGGAAAGGTTGGAGGGAGGGGGTAAAGGAAGTTTTGTGTGCGAGGGGCTTGGACTTCCAGCAAGCATGTGTGAGCGTATTTGATAGGAGTGAATGGAGACAAATGGTTTTTAATACTTGACGTGCTGTTGGAGTGTGAGCAAAGTAACATTTATGAAGGGATTCAGGGAAACCGGCAGGCCGGAGATGGGAAGTACAGTGCCGGCACTCTGAAGGAGGGGTGTTAATGTTGCAGTTTTATAACTGTAGTGTAAAGCACCCCTCTGGCAAGACAGTGATGGAGTGAATGATGATGAAAGTTTTTCTTTTTCAGGCCACCCTGCCTTGGTGGGAATCGGCCGATGTGTTTATAAAATAAAATAAAAATAAATATATATATATATATATATATATATATATATATATATATATATATATATATATATATATACATACACCACGCAGAAACAAGCGGGTACATACAGAGAAAGAAAGCAGTCAGCAGGACTCGATACAGCTTTTGAGACGGACAAGATTCCCAGGCAGCGCTCTAGACCACTCGGCCACACAAATGCCACACAGACTGGTCAGCCTGGTTCACAAGCCACGTTTCTTTCCCACCCCGGGCACGTCAGTGAGCCTCAAGCATGGATTCAAGCTATTTCAATCTCTTCCTGTATGTTCTGACCTCTCAAACGATTTTTATATCAATGCACCACGCAGAAACAAGCGGGTATATAGTCCTGCTGACTGCGATCTCTTTCTCTCTCTCTCTCTCTCTCTCTCTCTCTCTCTCTCTCTCTCTCGCTCTCGCTCTCGCTTTTGCTCTCTCTCGCTTTTGCTCTCTCTCGCTCTCTCTCTCTCTCGCTCTCCTCTCTCTCTCTCTCTCTCTCTCTCCTCTCTCTCCTCTCTCTCTCTCTCTCTCTCTCTCTCTCTCTCTCTCTCCTCTCTCCTCTCTCTCTCTCTCTCTCTATATATATATATATATATATATATATATATATATATATATATATATATATATATATATATATATAAGATGGGGTCCACCTCTGGTACAAATTGTGGGACCCATAGCCTCGAGAAGTGGATAAAAGGCTTCAAGGAAGAATATTTGGATTTCTTCCTGAAGCCATTTGAATATTCCCCTACCACCCCATCTTTTTTTTTTTTTTTTTTTTACAATAGGTATATTTTATTACACACACACACACACACACACACACACACACACACACACACACACAAAAAACATATATATATATATATATATATATATATATATATATATATATATATATATGTCGTGCCTAATAGGTAAAACTGGTCAATTAGCAATAACTCATTTAAAATTAAGTCCTTTCTAAAATTTTCTCTTGTACGTTTAAAGATATATTTTTTTCATTTATGTTAATTTAAAAATTTATAATTTTGTACCAAGAGAAACTTTGAAAGCTTACCTAACCTTATTATAACAAGCGCAATTTAATTTAGCCTAACCCAACTAAATATATTTTAGATACGTTTACAATAATTTAATAATAAACAAACACAATGAAATATATTTTTTTCGTTAGGTTCAGAATTATTTTTTGCTAAATTATTTCATGCATAAATTTTCATTTGCTTTATTCGACAAGAAGAACGTTGCTATTTAAACCAAAATAGCATGAGTTACCTCTTGTAAATAACTCCTGTAATTAATATTTTTAAAAATAGAAATTGAACTGAATATTTTCCCCGCTACTCCATAGCTCTGACCTCTGTAGTAGAACTGCAGTATGTTCTTAAAACAGGACATCACCTCTTAACTTGTACTGTTTGTCTTTTATGAATCCTTAGTTCTCCAGGTGCTACACTGTTCTCCTTAGTAACTTTTATATTGGACACAATGTGCATAAAAAATATTGCATTCGCTGTGCCGGTGATTTGTTAGTATACTGCTTTTGTTCTTTTTTTTAAGAAGCCGTGGGGATGTATCAGGTCCATGCTTTTCATGTTTGCAGTTACTCTGTGCTTTCTTACCTTCATTCCCTGTTGCAAGCATGATAAATAAGACATGTGCACCGCTTGGGTCTTGTATACTATTAATATAATGATACCAGAATGTCTTCCAGTCTAGGTGTGCTGTCCAGCCTTCACAGTAAGCATCTCTTTGAATCGTTTATCCAGCTCCTTGTAGATATCTTTGTTGTTCTTAGTATGCTTCCCACTCTCTGTTGTCCTTACTGTTGGTTCTTTACCATCCTATTCCTTTATGATGTGGCTATGTAGCAGTTCGATTCTGATTTGGTCTTTGTCGTTTTATTCTCAAATGGTCATTGTATGACTTTCTCTTTCACTGCTTCCCAACACTTCTCAGATACATAGTCATCTCTTGTATTGGCTTTCCTTTCATTTCTCTTTACCACTGCACTTGGTTTTATTTTTCCACTTCTTTCTAGTCACTTCACCCAAGTACTTTAAACTTAGGACTAGCCAACCCAGGGGTTCCTGATAATCTATTTTTCTTATATCTGCCTCATTCGATGTAAAGATCAGATCAAGACCTGTTGGTTCGTCCCCTCCCCTCATCTCGTTTCCTTTACGTCTTGGTACACGAAGTTCGCCATCATTTTCTCCATCAACTCAGTTCTTCAAGCGTCTGGTCCCGCACGTGGTTCTCAGTTTTCCCAATTTATAACCTATAACGAGTATTTTTGTGTTGAACATGTAAGCTCTCCTCGAAATGTTCTTGACTGCCTTCATTATTTCCTTGTCTTCATGCTCCTACCTCTGTTTTTGCTTCATGGTTGTGGGTTGTAGAATACTTGCGCGCGCGCTCTTGTGTTGTATGGGTGCATGTGTCGGGCGCGTTGGGAAAGCGTCACGGTTACTAAAGACTCAGTTCCCCAGTGATATGCATAGTATCGTAGTATGCAAAGCTTGAATGTGCCTGTGCCAGGTATTGTTTACGTGCATTGTGAAGAGTGCTGAGCAGTAATCTACTGTGTGAGGAGTGTAGCTGGGAACATTACCTCTCCTCCAGTGGGTGTTTTCAGCTGACCTGGGTCCTCACTGCTGGGAGAAGCACACCCACCTGTGTAACGAGTGCAGCTGCGAACATTACCTCTCCTCCAGTGGGTGTTTCCAGGTGACCTGGGTCCTCACTGCTGGGAGAAGCACACCCACCTGTGTAACGAGTGCAGCTGCGAACATTACCTCTCCTCCAGCGGGTGTTTCCAGGTGACCTGGGTCCTCACTGCTGGGAGAAGCACACCCACCTGTGTGACGAGTGCAGCTGCGAATATTATCTCTCCTCCAGCGGGTGTTTCCAGCTGACTTGGGTCCTCACTGCTGGGAGAAGCACACCCACCTGTGTGACGAGTGCAGCTGCGAACATTACCTCTCCTCCAGCGGGAGTTTCCAGGTGACCTGGGTCCTCACTGCTGGGAGAAGCACACCCACCTGTGTGACGAGTGCAGCTGCGAACATTACCTCTCCCCCTGCGGGTGTTTCCAGGTGACCTGGGTCCTCGCCAAGCGGGATTTCCCAGCGTTTGCGTTCTCACATCCACAAACACACGTGTGAACAGATTTTCCCCACGTACATGCACAGGTGGACACAGACAACCACGATAGAAATCTACAGCTAAACTGCCGTGAGACTCACTGGTCATGTATACGATTTTTGGTTCACCAGTAGCACCCCCCCCCACACACACACGCACGCAAGCTCGCACACACGCACACATATACAACAGGCCTAGTGTCTAATCGACATGTGCCTAGGACAAAATGGTAACACACACAGGAATTATTTCTTCAGTCACAGAGTTGTCGGGAAGTGGAATAATCTGGGAAGTGATGTAGTGGAGGCAGGATCCATACATAGCTTAAAGGGGAGGTATGATAAAGCTCCTGGAGCGGGTAGAGTGACCGAGTAGCGACCAGTGAAGAGGCGAGGCCAGGAGCTGTGATTCGACCCCTGCAACCACAACTAGGTGAGTACACACACACACACACACACACACACACACACACACACACGGAAATGGAATAGTTTGGGAAGCGATATAGTGGAGGCAGGTTCCATACATAGCTTTAAGAAGAGGTATGATAAAGCTCATGGCGCAGGGAGAGTGACCCAGTAGCGGCCAGTGAAGAGGCGGGGCCAGGAGCTATGACTCGACGCCTGCAACCACAACTAGGTGAGTACACACTCAACACACGCACAAAGCTCTCGCTTCACGCACGGAGGGCCCGGGTTCAATTCCCGGCGGGGCGGAAACATTTCGAAGTGTTTCCTTACACACACACACACACACACACTCAAACACTCACTCAACGTATGTATGTATTAGTGAGGATTGTGGTTCACTTTGTATTCATAATCCGAGTGCCCAGGTTGTTGAGATGACGTAAGGCTGTGACCTGGTGAAGGAGATATGAGATCATAAGCCTGGGAACAACGGTTGATGCTACATATGTATCAGTACACAGTGGTGTGTTAGCCATGAGTGTGTCACTGTCATGTTGCTACATATTGACCTCGTGTGTATCATAATCTGGATTCCCACCAATTAAAGGGAAGTACCTTGATGTTGGTGAAGGGCTCTTCATCCAAGGAATTAGAGTCGCCATCCTCTACCTCGGGTCAAATCTGATTGCCTCCTCTTTACTAGGCACATTTCTATTAATATATTTTTTTTTAATTTTTATTGCCTCTTGTTCGCATGGCTCATCTGTGTGTTTATCTTTCATTTATGCCCTTCTCTGTGCTTCAGAGATCCGCTGGTCCCGTGTTGGGAGGCAATTAGCGAACGGAGAGAATTGTGCCTTCATTCCTTGCGTAGAATTACCCACCCGAATTTAGCATTTTACGAAATACAATTTCGATTTTATCCCTGTGTTTTTCATTTCAGTCCGTGACTCTTCTCCCGGTCAGTTTCTCTGAGTACCTTGTAAGTTGTATCATGACTCTCCTGGTCCCCCTCTCGATTTTAGCTCGTTAGGTTCGCTTTATTTCTTATCATTATAGCTAAATCCCTTCACTTCTTGTATCATAATATTGGTATACAATAGTTTCATTTCTTGTTGCAAAACTATGGACCTTCTGGAGTTTCTAAGCATGAGTGATAAGTGTAGAATCCATGTTGGTTCTGCGTTCACTAGGCCTAACATATATTGCTTATAATAGATTGTCTATTAATATCTGTGAGGACAGTTTTAATGTTAACAGTTTATGTTCACCTTTGTTGGGTGTGATGTTCACTCTGGTCTTCTCTCTCTCCATTTTGCATGATCTTTTACTTCTTTGAGTTGAATTCCAGTAGCCACTTGTTTGACAACCTTTGCAGTCTGTCCCAGTCTTCTTGTAGCCTGTCTCTTTTCTTTCCTATTCTCATTGTTTTTTCATTGAGCTTCTTAGTATTCAGTTCCCTATACGGAACACCACGTGTTACCTTCTTATCATGAAATGTCCGAAACTTATTAGCAGTGCATTTTCTGTTTGATAATTTCTTAAACTCGACCCATCCTTGTTTTTTTTTATTCTTTATTTTCGTTCTTTTCTCATAGAAGTACTGTAGGTTCCTGAGGGAGGAGTTACCTTCTCTAAGTTGTTGTTCTCTGTGATCAATGCTGCCCTTTAATTCAATGTAATCTGTCCATCTGTTTATATATTTTGGCCATATTTTAATTTTTCAAATTGTCCGGCAGTTGTCAGTGTCTAGTGATTTGATGATCAGTTTTGTTTCGTCTCTGTGCTTCTGTTCCTCTCTGCTGCTCTTCATCCTCTATCTTCATACATTTTCTAGTTTTGTTCGTTTGGTTCTATGTTCCGCTTCATCCACATGTTCTGAAATGTTTTCATGCTGTGTTGGATTCTGCAATTCTGGCTAAACCAAGAGCCATCTTTATATTTAGCCTTTTCAGTCATGATAGATATGTATTCTAGTTTATTATTCGTTTTGACCCTCTTTCCATGTTTATGGTGCAACACCTTGATTGAAACCCCTATTACCAGTAACTGCATTGGTTCTTGCTGTCTGCGCCGCTTTCTCTAGACTACATTGCGATTCATTTTTTGTCCTCATATTAGTACTTTAGTCTCTCTGGTTAACTGGAAGGTTGTATGTCACTGTTAATATTAACTTGGCTCCTATTTTGTCATTGAGATCAACTATGGTCAGGTTTCTCAACTCCTCAGTACTTCCCATGTTTCATACCATCAGTACCATCTCACTTCTGTTCTCACTCTGAGGGTAACCCTCAGAGTTGCTATCACGAACAGTCTTGGGTTAGAAAGAATGAACGATTAAGCATTTACTATTGGCAATAAGAGTGAGAACGGAACAGAGGTGAGGTGATACTGATGGTATGAAACATGGGAAGTATTGAGGAGTTGAGAAACCTGATCATAGTTGATCTCAATGATCCACTGAATGACCCCACACAGGAGTACCGTTTCTTGAAATACAGTACAATCCGTAAGAGCTACGAAGAAAATGATCAGGCAAGTACTTGCAAGAGAATTCCTAATAATGCATTAATCTGTTGATTTTTTTTTGGTTGTTTATACAAAATCTTCAAGTAAACTTTAGAAATCAGGTCTAGTAAGTGCCCTGTTTATTATAAAGTATTTGACTGTATGGGCAAGAAGTGGCATTGTACGTATGAGGCGGCTACGTCAGTGAGAGGCAAATCCCAGGAGGAAGTTGTGTTTCCGCTCAACAGATGGTGTTGTGTGTCTCTTAGTGCGCTCTTTTTTTCCGCCCCCATCCCTGTAATCTCTCCTCTCCTCAAAAGTCTCATCTCTTTCCTCATCCTCTCTTATAATTGTCTCACCTCTTTCTCTTCTATTCTGTTACTCTGTAACTGTTTTATCTAGTATAACACTCGCCTTCCAACCCCACCCACCCTCTCTCTCTCTCTCTCTCTCTCCTCTCTCTCTCTCTCTCTCTCTCTCTCTCTCTCTCTCTCTCTCTCTCTCTCACACAGAGTACAGTCTAGGGGGCCAGAGACTACAAACCTCACTAAGGAAAAGGATCTTGGGGTGAGTATAACACCAGGCACATCTTCTGAGGCGCACATCAACCAAATAACTGCTGCAGCATACGGGCGCCTAGCAAACCTAAGAACAGCATTCTGACATCTTGATAAGGAATCGTTCAGGACCCTGTACACTGTGTACGTTAGGCCCATATTGGAGTATGCAGCACCAGTTTGGAACCCACACCTACCCAAGTACGTAAGGAAACTAGAGAAAGTGCAAAGGTTTGCAACAAGATTAGTCCCGGAGCTAAGGGGTATGTCCTACGAGGAGAGGTTAAGGGAAATCGACCTGACGACACTGGAAGACAGGAGAGATAGGGAGGATATGATAACGACATATAAAATACTGAGAGGAACCAACAAGGTGGACAGAGGCAGGATGTTCCAGATATGGGACACAGCAACAAGGGGTCACTTTGGAAGTTGAAGACTCGGATGAATCACAGGGATGTTAGGAAGTATTTCTTCAGTCACAGAGTTGTCAGGAAGTGGAATAGTCTGGGAAGTGATGTAGTGGAGGCAGGATCCATACATAGCTTTAAGAAGAGGTATGATAAAGCTCATGGAGCAGGAAGAGTGACCTAGTAGCGACCTGTGAAGAGGCGGGGCCAGGAGCTGTGAATCTACCCCTGCAACCACAACTAGGTGAGTACACATACACAACTGTCTGCTGGCCAGTGTTTGCTTCAGCAGTGTTAATATAGTGTCTTAATTAAGAGATCTAATGTATTGTGTAAGTGTCCATGAATAAATTTATCAAGGGTGTTTAGCCAGCGAACGATAATAGTTCCATTTATGTAAATGACTAATTTACTGCACACTATACATAGGTATATAAATTAGAATGCAGAGTTCTGGTTTTATACTTTACACAGCCGTGCAGCTTAAAGTTAGTATGTATGCTTAGGCAGTTAATGTAGCAGTTTATTCTAACGTTGCTGTTATTTATTGTTATGTATAATTTCAGTGTTAAATGCTTTTGTTTAAGACCATGTAGGATAAACAAGAAGACGTTGTTTTACTTAGTAACCCCGGAGGGCTAATAACTATGGATAACCCAGTAAAGCCAAATATTGTAGCCTATTTCCATTGGGATCATTAGGTTAACTAACTTCTAGGTATCTCTTCACTACTAGGAGAATACGAGCAGCGGCATTAGGAGACTATTCTAGTTGTCTCACCCCGCCTAAGACTGAACTCGGGCCTTCCCGCTTGAGAGTCGTGAGCTCTACCAAAATGTTAGGTAAACATAACAGTTCAGTACAGAGACTTGCTTCATCTGGTGATTTCCGTAACTTTTTGTATTATCAGACTGGATTTGCTACATTGTATGGCTACGTTAATCTATATGACATTTTGCAAGGTTAGAGCAAGAGCCTTCTACAAGGTAGAGGGACTCATTACATCACCTTTTACTGTCTTCTGTGTATTGTTCTGCAAAGTTGACCTCACCATCTATTATCTTCTGGGTATTGTTCGACAAGGTTGAGGGACTGATTGTCTCACCTTCCACTGTCTTCGCATATTTTCTGTATTGTACTGATAAAGCCACTTAGAGAAACGTCTTTAAATAAAGACACCCAGGTGTTGCTCATGTGTCTTAATTCTTCATCTTGTAAGTGTTGTATATCAATATCGTAAAGTTCCCATCATACGAGATGGTTTCCCATCACACGAGATGGTTTCCCATCACACGAGATGGTTTCCCATCACACGGGATGGTTTCCCATCACACGAGATGGTTTCCCATCACACGGAGATGGTTTCCCATCACACGGGATGGTTTCCCATCACACGAGATGGTTTCCCATCACACGGGATGGTTTCCCATCACACGAGATGGTTTCCCATCACACGAGATGGTTTCCCATCACACGAGATGGTTTCCCATCACACGGGATGGTTTCCCATCACACGAGATGGTTTCCCATCACACGGGATGGTTTCCCATCACACGGGATGGTTTCCCATCACACAAGATGGTTTCCCATCACACGAGATGGTTTCCCATCACACAAGATGGTTTCCCATCACACGAGATGGTTTCCCATCACACGGGATGGTTTCCCATCACACGACATTGTTTCCCATCACACGGGATGGTTTCCCATCACACGGGATGGTTTCCCATCACACGAGATGGTTTCCCATCACACGGGATAGTTTCTCAACACACGGGATGGTTTCCCATCACACGGGATAGTTTCTCATCACACGGGATGGTTTCCCATCACACGGGATAGTTTCTCATCACACGGGATGGTTTCCCATCACACGGGATAGTTTCTCATCACACGGGATGGTTTCCCATCACACGGGATAGTTTATCATCACACGGGATGGTTTCCCCTCTCATACTGCAACACACGGGATGGTCTCCCCCTCTCATACTCCATCACATATGATAGTTGTGTAGGGTGAGGGAAGGTTGTGTAGGGTGAGGGAAGGTTGTATAGGGTGAGGGAAGGTTGTGTAGGGTCAGGGAAGGTTGTGTAGTGTCAGGGAAGGTTGTGTAGGGTCAGGGAAGGTTGTGTAGGGTCAGGGAAGATTGCGTAGGGTGAAGGAAGGTTGTGTAGGGTCAGAGAAGGTTGTGTAAGATGTGGGAAGATTGTGTAGGGTTAGGAAAGGTTTTGTAGGGTCAAGGAAGGGTGTGTCGGGTGAGGAAAGGTTGTGTAGGTTCAGGGAAGGTTGTGTAGGGTGAGGAAAGGTTGTGTAGGGTGAGGGAAGGTTATGTAGGGTGAAGGAAGATTATGTAGGGTGAGGGAAGATTATGTAGGGTGAGGGAAGGTTATGTAGGGTGAGGGAAGGTTATGTAGGGTGAGGGAAGATTATGTAGGGTGAGGGAAGGTGTAGGGTGAGGGTTGTATGGTTGTGCAGAAGGGTTGTGGGAGAGCGGCGGCGATGGAGGCGTCGTTTGTTTTTGTTTTGGTTAGAGATAGTGGTTGTGGTTGTTTTGGTGGTTAAGGGTGGTTGTGGTTGTTGTTTTGGTGGTTAAGGGTGGTTGTGGTTGTTGTTTTGGTGGTTAATGGTGATCGTGGTTGCTGTTTTGGTGATTAAGGGTGATGGTGGTGGTTGTTTTGTTGGTTAAGTGGTTGTGGTTGTTTTGTTGGTTAAGGGTGATGGTTGTGGTTGTTTTGATGAAGGGTGGTGGTGCATGTGGTTGTTTAGTGGTTAAGGGTGGTGGTGCTTGTGGTTGTTATGGTTGTAAAGTGGTGGTTGTGGTTGCTTTGGTGGTTAAGGGTGATGACTGTGGTTGTTGTTTTGGTGGTTAAGGGTGATGGTTGTGGTTGTTTTGGTGGCTAAGGGTGAAAGTGGTTGTGGTTGTTTTGGTAGTTAAGGGTGGTGGTTTGTAGTTTTAGTGGTTAAGGGTGATGATTGTTGTTTTAAGGTGATTGTGGTTGTTTTGGGTAAGGTTGGTGGTTGTGGTTATTGTTTTGATTAAGGTTGGTGGTTGTGGTTGTTATTGATCATGATGGTGGTTGAGGGTGGTGGTGGTGGTGATTGAGGGTGGTGGTGGTGCTTAAGGCTGGTCGTGGTGGATGTAGTTGAGGGTTGTGGTATTGGGGTGTGGGTAGTAGTGGTGGTGGAGGTGGTAGTGATCATGGTTGTGGTTTAGGGTTGTGCTGGTGGGGGGGGTAATAGTGGTGGTGGTAGTGTAGTAGTGATGATGGTTGTGGTTTAGGGTTGTGGTGATGGTATAGTGGTAGTTGTGGTGGGATGGGGTAGTTGTGGGGGTTAAGGGTTGTGGTAGTAGTAACAGTAATAGTAGTAGTGGTGGTGGGTGAGGGTTCTGGTGGTGTAGTAGTTAAGGATTGTGGTAGTAGTAGTGGTGATGGTAGTTAAGGGTTGTGGTTGTAGTAGTGGTGGTGGTTGAGGGTTGTGGCGGTGTAGTAGTAGTAGTGGTGGTGGTGGTTTAGGATTGTGGTGTAGTAGTGATGCTGGTAGTTAAGAGTTGTGGTAGTAGTAGTGGTGGTGGTTGAGGGTTGTGGCGGTGTAGTAGTAGTAGTAGTGGTGGTGGTTGAGGATTGTGGTGTAGTAGTGATGCTGGTAGTTAAGAGTTGTGGTAGTGGTGGTGGTTGAGGATTGTGGTGTAGTAGGGGTTTTAGTTTTCGTGAGGGTAGTGGTGGTGGTGTAATAGTAGTGATGATGGTGGTGTAATAGTAGTGGTGGTGGTGGTGGTGTAATAGTAGTGATGATGGTGGTGTAATAGTAGTGGTGGTGGTGGTGGTGTAATAGTAGTGATGATGGTGGTGTAATAGTAGTGGTGGTGGTGGTGGTGTAATAGTAGTGGTGGTGGTGTAATAGTAGTGGTGATTGTGGTGGTGGTTATGGTGGGGTGGTAGTGGTAGTAGGGGTGGAGGTAGTTAAAGCAGGATAATAACATAGGAGTCATGTAAGTATAAGACGTGTATGCAGAAGCAGCTGTGTTCCGCTGCTATACAACCAACCATTAACATTAGCCTCTTACCCCCACCACATATAACAAATGTAATTAAAGTTGAGTTATCCTTTATGCAAAACATTTAATCAGAGTAGTTTATTTCCGTCTGGGCTTCACAATACTTGTCAAAGTTCTTTGTGGGGCCGGGCACGGGTTTACCCCCGGGTCACGCACACTGCTTCCTGCCCTGCCCGGGCCAGCTGGTGGGCGCCGGTGTGTACTTACCTAGTTGTATTCACCTAGTTGTGGTTGCAGGGGTCGATTCACAGCTCCTGGCCCGCCTCTTCACTGGCCGCTACTCGTTCACACTTCCTGCTCCATGAGCTTTATCATACCTCTTCTGTGTGTATGGGGAGTGTGTGTGTGTGTGTGTGTGTGTACTCGCCTATTTGTGGTTGCAGGGGTCGAATCATAACTAATGGCCCCGCCTCTTCACTTGTCGCCTCTAGGTCACTCTTTCTGATCCATGATCTTTATCATACCTCTTCTTAAAGATATGTATGGATCCTGCCTCCACTACATCACTTCCCAGACTATTCCACTTCCTGACAACTCTGTGACTGAAAAAAATACTTCCTAACATCCTTGTGATTCATCTGAGTCTTCAACTTCCAACTGTGACCCCTTGTTGCTGTGTCCCACCTCTGTCCACCTTGTCGATTCCTCCCAGCGTACATAAGGGGGATTACCAATAGACCCCTGGCTGTCTTCAAGCAGGCACTGGACAGGCACCTAAAGTCGGTACCTGACCAGCCGGGTTGCGTCGGACTGCATGCAACCAGCAGTAACAGCCTGGTTGATCAGGCTCTGATCCACCAGGGGGCGTTGACCCCCGGAACTCTCTCCAGGTAATCATATCCCTCCTATCTATCCTGTCCTCTAGTGTCGTCAGGTCGATTTCCCTTAACCTCTCCTTGTAGGACCTACCTCTTAGCTCCGGGACTAGTCTTGTTGCAAACCTTTGCACTTTCTCTAGTTTCTTTACGTGCTTGGCTAGGTGTGGGTTCCAAACTGGTGCTGCATACTCCAATATGGGTCTAACATACACAGTGTACAAGTTCCTGAACGATTCGTTATTAAGATGTCGGAATGCTGTTCTTAGATTTGCTAGGCGCCCGTATGCTGCAGCAGTTATTTGGTTGATGCGCGCCTCAGGAGATGTGCCCGGTGTTATAATCACCCCAAGATCCTTTTCCTTGAGTGAGGTTTGTAGTCTCTGGCCCCCTAGACTGTACTCTGTCTGCAGTCTTCTTTGCCCTTACCCAATCTTAATGATTCTGCACTTTGCGGGGTTGAACTCCAGGAGCTAGTTGCTGGACCAGGCCTGCATCCTGTCCAGATCTCTGTAGTTCTGCCTGGTCCTCGTCCGACTGAATTCTTCTCATCAACTTCACATCATCTGCAAACAGAGACACTTCGGAGTCTATTCCGTCATGTTCACAAATACCAGAAGCAGTACCGGTCCTAGGACTGACCCCTGTGGAACCCCACTCGTCACAGCCGTCCACTCTATAACACCTCGCCACGTACCATGACTCTCTGTTGTCTTCCTGACAGGTATTCCCTGATCCATTACAGTACCTTCCCTGTTATCCCTGCCTGGTCCTCCAGCTTTTGCACTAATCTCTTGTGTGGAACTGTGTCAAACGCCTTCTTACAGTCCAAGAAAATTCAATCTACCTACCCCTCTCTCTCTTGTCTTAATGCTGTCACCCTGTCATAGAACTCCAGTAGGTTTGTGACACAGGATTTTCCGTCCCTGAAACCGTGCTGGCTGTCATTGATAAGCTCATTCCTTTCTAGGTGCTCCACCACTCTTCTGATAATCTTCTCCATGACTTTCCATACTATACATGTCAATGACACTGGTCTGTAGTTTAATGCTTCGTGTCTGTCTCTTTTTTTAAAAATTAGGACTACATTTGCTGTCTTTCGATAGATATGTTGAAGATTGTTGTTAATAGTACACGTAGTGCCTCTGCTTCCTCTCTCAGGACCCATGAAGAGATGTTATCCGGCCCCATCGCCTTTGAGGTATCTAGCTCACTTAGGAGCCTCTTCACTTTTTCCTCGGTTGTATGTATTGTGTTCAACACTTGATGGTGTACCCTGCTTCTCTGTCTTTCTGGAGTCCCTTCTGTCTCTGTGAACACCTCTTTGAATCTCATGTTGAGCTTCTCACATACCTCGCGGTCATTTTATGTGATCTCCCCTCATTTCTTCCTCAGCCTGATTACCTGGTACTTGGCTGTTGTTTTCCTCCTGATGTACCTGTACAACAGCTTCACATCAGATTTGGCTTTCGCTGCTATGTCATTTCCGTATTGTCGTTGGGCCTCCCTTCATTCCTGTGAATATTCATTTCTGGCTCTGGGACTTCTCTCCTTATTCTCTTGGGTCCTTTGCCTTCTATACTTCTTCCATTCTTTAGCACACTTGGTTTTGGCCTCTCTACACCTTTAGATGAACTAAGGGCTCATCCTGGCTTTCTCGTTGTTTCTGTTACCCTTGGGTACAAACCTCTCCTCAGCTTCCTTGCATATTGTTGTCACATATTCCATCATCTCGTTTACTGACTTCCCTGCCAGTTCTCTGTCCCACTGAATCTCGTGAGGAAATTCCTCATGCCTGTGTAGTCCCCTCTCTTGTAGTTTGGCTTCATTCATCCTGCCCTTCCTGCTTTGCTCTCCATTTGTAACTATGTATTCGAAGCTCAGAACCACGTGATCACTATACCTGAGGGGCCTTTCATATGTGATATCCTCAATATCTGTACTACTCAAGGTGAATACTAGGTTCAATCTTGCTGGTTCATCCTCTCCTCTCTCTGGTAGTGTCCCTTACGTGTTGGTACATGAGGTTTTCCAGTACCACCTTCATCATCTTAGCCCTCCACGTTTCTAGGCTCTCATAGGGCTCCAGGTTCTCCCCGTCAATTTCCTTTTTGTTGAAATCACCCATAATCAGCAGCTTTGCCCTACTCGCATGAGGCCTTCTCGCCACTTCAGCCAGTGTATTACTCTCATACTCTTGCCTTGGCCTCCTGCTATACTGTGGTGGGTTGTGCATCACTGCAATTACCACATTGGGACCTCCAGACTGAAGTGTTCCTATTATGTAGTCTCTTGCTTCTCCTCTGTCTCCTCTCTCCAGCTCATCAAAATCATATCGGTTTTTGATGAGCAGTGCCACTCCTCCACCCCCTCTGTTTTTTCTCTGGTTCTGATATCCCATTGAAAAGATGGCATCTGTTACCATTCCTGTGAGCTTGGTTTCTGTGAGAGCTATGATGTCAGGTGATGCCTCTTTGACTCTTTTGTGCCACTCCTCCCACTTATTAATTATTCCATCAGCATTGGTGTACTATACCTTCAGTTTCCTCTGTGTTCTGGGGGGCCTGTGAGGGTGGGGGACCTGGCAGTGTGCTGTTTGATTCTACAGCATAGTGTGGGCTGGGGCTGTAAGTGTGGATTGTGGTTTGTGTTTGGTTGTGGGGTTCTATGGGTGGTTCTGTGTGTGCTTGCACTTGTTGCTCTGCCCTGCTCTGGTTGTCCTCTGCTGATTCTGTCCTTGTCTCTCTTCATAGCCCCTTTCGCTTCTGTGTCCTCTCCCTCAGCTGCTGCCGTTCTGTTTTTGTTCTGTCTCTGTCTAGGAACACCCTCTTGTATGCTAATGTGTGTGTGTGTGCGTGAGTGTATGTCTGTGTGGTTGGAGGGGTCGCATCTCAATTCATGGTCCTCCCTCTTAATTTACCACTTTATGGACTTCAACTCTTAGTCTCTTGGGCTTTGTTGTTTCTGCATACTCCACAAGTTTTTTTTGCCCCAGTCTTTTCTACGGTAGAGAATCAAATGCTTTCTTGCAGTCCAAGTATTTGCAGTCAACCCATTTCCCTCTCCTGCCTCATTTTAGTTACTTTGCCATAGACCTTCAGGAGGTTTGTGAGATAAAATTTGCTACTTTTAAATTTCTTGCTAGGTTTTGTTTATGAAGCCACTTCTCTCCAAGTGTTCCACCACTCCTGATTATCGTCTCCATTACTTTACATAA